>LFZO01000054.1:0-109371 GCA_001578225.1 Pseudocercospora musae
ATTATGAACTACTATTAGGAGACCTTTGTAGTTTTCCCTATCTTGGTTGTCTATTCTTTTTATGTTTCTAGTTTCTTTTTGTCCTACTCCTAGGCTATAAATAGCTTAATTACCCCCTTCCCTTCGTTCCTAGCCCTAATAACCTCCTTAACTGCGATTCTTTCTACAATCTCTTTCCCTAAGAGTCCTTAGATTTCCTTTTGCTCCTATAGGTCCGTAATGTAGACTCTAACTACTATCCTCGGGGGTTTTAGCGCCTCCTAACTAGCTACTACTACCTAGGTGCGGTAGTTTAGGCTTGTCTCTTGTTGTTTCTTTATAATCTTTGCTACGGCTATATTAGCTACCTTCGTAATTATATAGCTTGCCTAGTTGTAGATAGCTTTTAGTCCTCTAAGGAGTTCTAAGATTATTATCTTATATGCCCTCTTAGGGGTTTTCCTATCTTCTACCTTTAGTACCTCCTCTACCCTAGTACATAGTGCTTTCCATTCGTCCTCCCTCCCTTCCTAACTGTTTTCCCTTCGTCTCTAATTGTTCGCTACTATTTTTCATTCTATATATATTAGTTAAATACTAAATATAAAATAATTAGTACTAGTATTGTTAGCTTACTTTCTAAGAAAATATTAGTTAGAAAGCTAGAACTAATAATTAGTAGTAATATATTAATTAGATATTAGCTTAGCTCTAGAAAATTAATAATATACTCTTTAGAAATTTAAAAAGTTAGATATTTAGAATTTTGAGTTTCGAAAATTTTAGAATTTCTTAAAGCGTAACTATTTAGTAGTTAATACTTCTAATCAATTTCTATTCGTCTTAGATTCGGAATTCTAGCAAGCTGCCATTCTTGGAACGCGATAGTGGTCCACAACACTTCCTAGCAGTATACTTCCCGGAACTGTGGCACAGCTACAGCTAACAGTGCCAAAGTGCCCTCACTATTCTTCCGCCAACCACCTTCGGCACGGCCAGGCGAGCTGAAGCCTTTCAGCACATTAGCGACCCTTCATCAATTTCAACATGAGAAAACTGGCACCGCAACAAGTCATTGATGGGCTCAATGCGAACTGGATCTGGATCGCACCCTGGACCGATAATTCTGAGCGGAACACAGCAGGCCAAATTGTGAAGTTCACCTATTCACTTCACCTAGACGCGAAGCCATTAGAAACTCAGCTCCACGTCTCGGCCGATACGCGCTACAAGCTGTATGTCAATGGCAACAGAGCATCTGTTGGCCCAAGCAGAGGGAGTCCTTATATCTGGTTCTACGATACTCTGGACATAAGTCAGTACTTGCACGAGGGGCAGAATGAGATATGCTTCGTCGTTCTCAGGTATTTTGCGGCCAATCGGGCTGCGATGCCATTTGGAAGGACTAGCTTTCCCGGCCTGACAGTCTTTGGAGTCCTTGACACTGGTAGCGAACTCATATCTGTGAAGTCCGGTGAGCTTGAGCAGTGGCGAGGTGAGGTACTTGAGGGCGTGGACTTTCCAATGGGACGTCTTGACGACGTCTTCCTTCATATATATGAAGAAATCAAGGAGTCAGTCTATCGCCCCGTAGCTCCCAAAGCCTATGGCTTCAAGACGCTGAATGGAGATCTCTTGCCCTGGCGATTACAGCCACGCATGATACCCACAGCAGAGGAGGAACCTATCTTTTTTGCTTCGGTGCGGAATTGCAGAGGTGTTGTGACCGACGCGCAGTGGGATCAATACAGATCTGCAGGCACTGCTATACTCGTACCGGCGGGCTCCACCAGCACCGTAAGTCAGCTTACCGCTGTATCCGATCGAGACGCTCTGCGCTGTCTCTACGCCAGTAACACGGCAGCATTTCCAAAATCCAGAATCTCAAGCTGGTATCAGCTCTCAACCCGAGGGCAGAATCATCTTGAAAAGCTTGCTGACTTCACAACTTGTGCTTTTAGGTAGATCTAATATTTGAAACTCATGCGACAGCTTTTCTGGCACTACACTTCTCGGCAAAGGAGAACTGTCGTGTGCGGATCAAGATGACATACTCGGAAGGTTATGAAAACGAAGCTCCGTCATATCCATTCTTCCGAAGCAAAGCAGATCGACTGGACTCTTCTGGCGAAATTGTAGGTCCATATGATGCCGCACTGCTAGATGTCCACCCTGGGAGCCACATGTCCTTCGAACCTTTCTGGTTCAGAACTTTCCGAATTATTCGTCTTGAGTTGGAAGCTTTAGGCGGAGACGTCGAGCTGAACAATGTTGTGGCCGACCAGACCAATTATCCTCTATCCATCAAAGGCTACTGGAATGATGCGACTGACCCACAAAGCGGCGATATGCATGAAGTGTCCATGCGAACACTCCAGAATTGCATGTTTGATGGTTACTCTGATTGTCCATTCTATGAGCAGCTACAATACTCAATGGATAGCCGAGCCGTGGGACTCTTCCATTATCTCATGTGTGGAGATGACCGCTTGATGAGACAGGCAATCACCATATTCGCATCTTCTACCACATATGAAGGACTTCCCCAATCTCGCTTTCCCTCACACGTCAACCAGCTGATTGCTGGGTTCCCACTTTACTGGATATTGGAAGTCTGCGACCATCACTTGTATTTCGGCGATACCGCATTTGCTCGCTCATTCCTTCCACGGATCGATGGTGTATTTGAATTCTTTCATCGCTACACTGATTCTCGGGGACTGATCAGTGGCCTGCCAGCAGACCTGTGGCAATTCGTGGACTGGGTGACGACATGGCACGCAACAGACGAACATCCAGACAAAGGAGTTCCGTCTTCAGGACGTAAGACAAATTGTCACACCTACTTCAGCCTGCTGCTCGCATATGTGTTGAAGCAAGCTGCACGGCTGGTGCAAGATGTTGGCAGACCAGGATATGCCGACGATTACGGAGCTCGTGCAGATGCTCTCAATAAGGCTGTGCGCGAATATTGCTACGATGGTCAATACTTTACGGACTCAACGGCTGACGTGGCCGATGATCTTTCGTACTCACAGCATTGCCAAGTCTGGGCGGTACTATCTGGCGCGGCTCCGCAAGACGAATACATACGTCTGATGAAGGAAAGTTTCAGCAGCATTCGCTTTTCGAAGTGTTCATACATGATGCGCTTCTACGCATTGAGAGCTTTTGCTCTTGCTGGTGATGCCGTGTATCACTCTTTCTGGCCTACAGCTTGGGACCCTTGGCGGAAGATGTTGGCGAACAACCTGACGACTTGGGAGGAAGATGATGTTCGGCAGAGATCAGATTGCCATGCTTGGGGCAGCGTGCCGATATACGAATACTGCACTGAGCTGGCAGGTGTGAAGCCAATTGCTCCTGGCTGCCAGAAGGTTATGTTCTCGCCGCGGCTTCAGCTGACAGATCAGTTCGAGGCGAGAGTGGCGCTGGGAAGGCATAATGTGGCCTCTGTCAGCTGGCGTAAGGACCCGTCTATTGCGACGCGTAAGGTCGTCACATTAGCCCTGACAAAAGCGGTGCACGTCATTACCAGAATGCCTGGTGGTGAGCTGGTAGAGCATGGCTTGGTAGACGCTCTCGAGTTTGGCTATGAAGGCACTGCTTGAGTGTTCGACAATTCAATTCTTTGACTCACATTGTCCAAACCGTAGTCGACTTACAACTACTGGCCTAGGTTCAGCTCTGCACATGGAGTCCTCGCTCTGAACCGGAGACGAAAAAGTGTCGTCTGCAAGACCCTCCCGAGCACTTCGGGCAAGCATGTACCGAGATCGGCTATTTTGGCCGGCCATGGTAAACAACACGAACTCAGAGATCGGCAAAAGCGTGAATCGATCGCGCCACAGACCACGAGGCAGATCCGTCTGGGGCCCCAGCTTTAGCCTGCTGGCTGGCCTATTCTTAAGCTATAGGGTAGCACGACACCTCAGATAACCTCTTCAGACAAATCGTGTTGCCAGACAGGACCATGGTTCGTTTGGCAGACACATTTCACGCAAGTCTACTTGCCATTTAACCCCCAACATGTCGACTTCTCGCCCACCGTCACTTAATCAAGATGACACCCGCAAGACCGAGCCAACCCATGTCGAAGAAGTCGCCCACGACGGATCAGTCCACCACAACTCAACAGTAATGCGAACGAAAGAAGATGACCTCTCCTTCTGGCAGGCAATCAGACGCTACAAGCTCGTAACTGGGGTCGCCATGTGTGCGGCTTTCTGTGCTTCGCTCGATGGATACCAGATCACCTTGAACGGAGGTATTGTGTCAAACAAAGGCTTCATTCGACAGTTCTTCGGTACGGGCGTTAAAGTCATTCCCGGAAAGTACGTCTCGGCCTGGGGAGGGATCCAAAGTGCTGGCCAGACACTGGGACAAATATTTCTCCAATTTGTCACCGATGCTCTGGGAAGAAAGGCAGCTTTGATGCTGCTTTGGGCCATACTGGTGGCCAGTATCTTCGCCGAGTCTTTTGCTACACATTGGCAGCATTGGCTCATCGCGAAGCTGTTCAGTGGAGTTGGCGTGGGCATGTTACAAGCAACGATGCCGGTCTACTTGTCTGAGATCGCTCCAACTCAGCTGCGCGGTCTCCTCATCAACTCTTACACCTTCTGGTTTGTCCTTGGCCAGCTGTTCGGATCTGTGGCGCTCAATGAGCTGAATGCGATCGATCCTTATGCCTTCCGGACTGCGATCTACACCCAGTGGGCCATGGTTGGCGTCATGGGTATTGTTTTTCTGTTCCTGCCGGAGACTCCTTGGTGGCTATGCGGAAAGTCGAAGACAGAAAAGGCGTCCAAGATCTTGCTCAGATACAATGGACACATCCACGGATACAATGTTCACCAAGTCATCGGCGTCATGATGAATACGATTGAGGAGGAACGTCACCTAGCAAGAGAACAGAAGCAGGAGGGACTGCTCTCGGTCTTTCAAGGTCGAAACTCTTTACGATTCCTGATCGCATCTTGGCCGAAGATCACTCAACAACTCGTCGGGCTGAGCGTCTTCAACACTTTCGCGACCTATTTCTTCCAAGCCGCAGGGAACAAGAACCCTTTCCTGGTCACCGTCATATTGGGCTGTGTGCAGCTGCTGTCAATGATCATCACATCGTTCTCTACCGATTCCCTCGGCCGACGCCCGTTGACAGTGTACCCATACGGCGTCACGACACTGTCGCTACTAGCTCTTGGCATTGTTGGTTGCTTCGATTACACCCGGGCTGACCTTGGGTCTTTGCTGGTGAGTACCCGACTGCGTCAGATAGTGACCTCGCCAGACTGATCTTATTTCGACAGGTATTCTTCGCCTGTCTTGCGACATTTACAACCACAGGTGCTTCCGCTATCGGCTATGCATATGCCGCCGAAGTGCCATCGCAGCGCCTCCGAGCCAGAACAGCAGGTTGGGCGCTCGCGTTGAGCAACATGGTCGCCATCATTTTCTCTTTCTGTACACCATTGATGATTAATGGCTCTGCAAAATGGAGCGTGAAGACCGGCTTCTTGTAAGTATTGATACTGGGCGGGGGGGATGTTCGTTGGGTCGCATACTAACAATGACGACTCTTAGCTTCGCTGGAACCGGTGCCGTGGCAGTGGTCATTTCCTGGTTCCTAATGCCCGAGGTAGCACGACGGACACCTGCCGAGATTGATGAAATGTAAGTCCCTAAATGTTGACTCTAGACAGAATGAAGCGAGGACTGACCAGAACCTACCTCTAGGTTCGAAAAGAAGGTGAGCTTGAGGAAGTTCCATAAGTATGTCACTGAGGTCGAAGTGCATGCCAGCATTGTTACGGCCAAGGAGCAGCGGTCAGAGTGATTCCGAACAGTATTTATCATGTCTCTTAGCAAGTAGCACTCCTGTGTGATCTTTTATCCAGATTTCGCGGCCCGCCGCTCCGTGAAAGAGACGCTTCTTCTAGAATCCATGGCCTGCGATGAGACGAGCGTGGTAAGCTATGAGACCCGGAAGTAAATACGGAATCGAATCAACCGCAGCAGGCACTACCGGCATAGGACGGCCAGAATGTGAGAGGGGACGAGGTTAGGTCAGTGAGCCTGCCGCTCTGCGGAACCATCATCTCCAGAAGCTACTGTTTGCGATATGGAGAGCGTTCCCATATCTGAATGTCTCGAGTAGGCACTTCGGGGATGAAACAACCGATCGTAAGAAGGGACACGTCGACCCAGTGAGTTCATATCTCAATTACATCTCAAACCATTATACCGGCTTTCCCTCGTCTGGCATAGAACCCAGATTCATCCCAATCGTTTCACACTCCCGGCTTTTCATCGCTTCCCACAGCCTCATACCCACTACAGAGTCGACTCAAAGCAATCCATCATCATCATCATCATCCTCCTCCGCCACCGCCTCCACGATCCTCTTCTTCCTGAACCCCTCCCCAACATCCTCTCCAAACTCAATATCCTTCTCATCAAGCAAAACCTCGCCAGCATCATTCTTCATCTTACCTTGAGAAGTCCTCTTCTTGGAGGCATTGACCTTTGGGGTCTCCTCCTCCTCCTCCTTGGCAGCAGCCTTGCCCTTCTTCTTAGTGGACTTCTTCTTCTGCATTTCAACGCCAGAGTCCTCGCCTCCGCCGAGCTTGAATTTGGTGACGCGGTGGGTGACGGCTTTCGGGGTGCATTCTAGGTGTGTCAATTTCGCCTGGGAAAGGAAAGGAAAGTAGGGACTTTGAATTACCTGGGCCCATAATCTTGGCTAGCTGGGCGTATTCGGCAGAAGTGATTTTGATGTCACAGACTTGGAAGATGGCTGATATGAGCTGAGGGTAATGTGAGTACTGCTCAACACCAGGGAAGAAAAAAAACCCCCGGAGAGTATACCTTTGCTTCCGTTGCTGGGTTCCAGTCCATAGGCATGGCGGGCGGGCGATGGGTATGCGTTGATCGTTGTGGTATGGGAGAGCAAGTGGTGTGTGCTAGAAGGATGATGAGAAGGTGGAAGGAAGTTGGTTGTGTTGAGGTGAAGGCAAAAGCGGCAGAAGCGAGAGATGTCTTAGTAGCCCAGGTGAGATTGTTGCACCGCCGTAGAGAGTGAGATGGTGGTGAAATTGTCATGTGAAAGTGAGATTCGCGAGAGCTTAAGTGAATGCGAAAGCTCACGCAGGCCATTTGGCACGCAGCAGCGATGCTGTTCGGTGAAGCGAAGACCGGCATGTGAAGGCAATGCCTCTTGGTCCCAGAATCGTGTGAACGATGTTCTGACCAGGTTCCCGGCGATCTGCCTTTGCTTTGATGCAGATTCGCCAGCACCACTGCTTTCCCTGGCCCTAGCGTCGAAGGACTGCTGCTGATGTTTGAACGTACGTGCACTATGCGTGATGTAGTAAGCAGCAGCCCATTATCGAGGCGAAGGTTCGTGTGTCTCGCTCTGTCTTTGCCAACGACATTAAGTGTACCGCTTGCTGCTGCACGTGCTCGAACGAGAATCCTTTCACAGAAGCATGCGAAGCGGGAAGCTTGCAGGAATGAGCACCAAATAACTGATTTCGACCAGGTGAGCGCAGGGACACATACATTGGCCAAAGAGATGAGACGGGAGCTAGAAATCATACATCGATCTCTCCATCGTACCTGATCGAGGGTCATCTCTCAACACATATAGCATTCAAATGTATAGACGCGCTACCACCCTGAGCCCATGCTTCATCCCAACGCAAATGGGGTATCCAAAGACACAATAGTCATACACAATGCCCCCTACCTCCTACTCCCGGGTGGAGGCTGTCCATAAGGCCCGTATGCGTTCGAAGGTGTTGATCGTCGGAAAAGTGGTTGCTGCTCATCAGGTCTCGTCACTGGATAGGCCGGCCGCTCCCTCTCCCGCAGAAAGGCCGGTGGCTCTGTTCTGAATTGCATTCGTCGTTCTTCCTCTTGCATTCGTTCTGCAACTTCGCGAGACGCTTGCTCTCGAAGGCCCGGTTCCCTGAACCCTGGTTCTCGCATGCTCGGGGTGCCAAATGGCTGTCTGCTTGCGAAAGGGGTGCCAAAGGATGGATGCATGGGACCGCGGGAGTCACGACCATAAACATGTTCCTGTCTACGAAGCTCGAGCTCGCGTTGTTCTGCATGCCTTAATTTTGCTTGCTCCTCGCGTTGAGCCATATCACGTTGACGTTCTGCCGCAATCGCTGCTAAGCGATCATCCTCCATGCGGTAGTGGTGGTGACGCGCAGCAGCCTCATCTTCTCGTCTCATGGCTTCTTCTCGGCTCAATGAAGAAGGCGCGCCATAAGAGAAGTACCCTGGCCGCTCAGTGATGGAGCTGTTATGGGAGTGGTGGGCTCTATTTTGCGCTTGCGGTGGCGCCTGATGATACGAGGCCGGCGGTTCAGGTCTGCCATACGGATTGGCATTCAAGCTTTGAACTGGAGGCTGAGTGCTGGGAGGTGCAAATGTTGCGCGCTGTTGCTCTCGCTGCTGTTGTGCAGACAGCGAAGGCGTCCTCGAATGACCAATCATATGAGGTGGCGGCGACGCGTTAGCACGTGGTGGCGGATTGAGAGGCCCATATCCACGATGGCTTCCCGGAAAGCCAAACAGAGGCCTTGTGCCGTCCCTCGGATCCCTCGGATCCCTCTCAAGTGGTGGCTGAGCTGGAGGGCTTGGCTGATTGCCATGTCCATACAAGTGAGCAGAGCGCCAGTCCTCCTTTGGCGCTTGGTGCGACAGAGACGCGACACCCCCAGATGGGTCGTGCTTGAGAGCTGCAGGCTGTGATGTTGGCGTAGAAGCCGGCTGCCCAAACGATGGTCTGTGGTAGTTGGCACCTGGAAGCGATGAATGACCGAATGTCTCCCTCCTAGGTGTGGGCAAGGTTGAAGCGGGCTGTGGGGCAGGCGCAGGATTGAATGGAGGCGCCGGCGATGCCACTCGGGTTGAACTTGCAGAGGGAAGAGTGTCACGTTTCGGTGCGGACTTGGTCTCTTCCGTATCACTGTTCAAAAGGTTCATCAGATTGGACTTCTTCGGTGCCTCTGGAGCGGGCGTGGGCGCAGGAGGTGCTTGCACAGGCGGCTGGCTGTGACTGTGTCCTGGAACATGTATCGGTGGCGGCTGGGTGGACAGTGGCGCTGCAACAGATCCTGGGCGCGACGCATCGGGCTTGGGCGGCGAGGGAACGTACGGTGGACGGCCGGCTCCTGCTAAAGCCACAAGAGGCGAGGCGCCCAGACCTGGTGTCATTGGATTGTGCGGATTGATCAGTGGACCGCGGGAACCACCAGATGAAAGATATCCACCACGCGAAGGCGGTCGCGAGTCGTCAAACAGCGGCTTTCGCTCTGCTGCTGGCATTGCGAGTGGTTGATTGGCAGGCGAGCTATGCGCATGAGCCATTGATTGATGTTGGCGAGAGCGCAGTTGCTCCATGCGCGTTTGATCCATACGCATCTGCTCGTCGTGGCTGGTCAATTGCGCCTGTTCGGCTTGCTGCATGCGGAGCGCCTTTTCTTGCTCCTGCCTCAGACCATTGATGTAGTCAGGGTTGGCATGATGGGACAGTGTCCGAGTGGGCTGAGGCGGCGGAGGCTGATTCCGGGATGGAGCAGGCACTGGCTCGCGACCCATACCGAAGAGTGCACCCGGACCAAGTCCGGGACCAGATTCAGGCCGGTTGTCGGCAAGGAAGCTTGCACGAGACCCAAGTGGATGCTGTACGGGAGGCCGGCTATGCTGTGCAGCAGGCGGCATCGAAGGCGCAGGTGTGGCTGCAATGTGATGCGGACTTGGCACAACTCGAGGGGCCTGTATCGGTGTGTTCTGTGCAGAAGTGGTGAAGCGCTGAGGCTTCGACTGGTATTGCGGCGGGGAAACATGCTTTGGTGGTGCTGATGCTTGTAACGCTGCCCCAGAATCATCCACGTCCATGGCATCAGCCTGCGGGGCAAGCGCACGTGGAGTGTTGGTCTGCGGATTATCATACTTCCTCTTCACGATCGGAGTGGGTTGAGGTGGTGGTCCTGGGTCTTCTCCGCGTTGCTTGCGTTGATCCGCTGCTTCCGCCGCAACCTTGAGCTCCGCTCTTCCGCCGTCAACCTGACGCTGATAATGATTCTTAATCATAGTCGCCGTCTTCGTGCCCATGTGGGCAGCAATTGCAGCAAAATCGGTTCCGAAGTGAGCAATGAAGCCATGAAAGTCGGTCTGCTCTGGCACCGACCAGTAGCTCGATGCGCTCTGCTTGGCAGCAGGTGCCACCTTCTGTCTCGCCGAATCATCGCCAGCCACGAGTTGAGGAAGCACCGCATCTGGCACATACATGCCCTGGTGTTCTGGCGCCATTGACTCGTGGTGGCTGCGGTGAAGGCCTGCCAACAAGCCAACCTCTTCCGCAGTCGGTCCTCGTGTACTGTCATCTTTGGGGTGTGCTGGCTTCTGGTTTGGTGACCCCGAAGGTGCTGCCGCCAGAGCTGCCAGCGGTTGTTTGCCTTTACGACCAGCTTTGCCTTCTCCAGTCTTTCGTTGCTTTTTGATAGGCTTTTCTTCGCCATTGGCATCTGGCTTCGATCCGGGCCCAGGCTTCTTGGCAGGCGACTGCGCCATCAAGGCGTTCTTTGACTCGACCTCTTTCTCGCCGAAAGTGGTCGGTGCTGCAGCTCTCTTGGGCCTTCCACTGCCGGAATCGTTGGCTGGAACCAGTTCTTCAGCTCTGTTGAGATCTGCCATGGCGGATCCCCGAACAGCGCGAGTACCACCTTTACCCCTGCCGCCTCTACCACCGCGACCCTTGTAACGTTTAGTCCTGTTGTCTCTGAATCTACCATCCCATTTGTTTGCATAGTAGTGGTGAATGCAGTCCTTGTAAGTACGGCCGGGTAGGAGCGATGCGATCTCGCCCCACTTCTTTGGTGTTTCCTTGAATGCAGCAATGAACACATCCTGCTCTTTCTCCGTGAACGTATCGTCCGGAGGCTTGTAAGAGAACACGAGGGTAAGCTGGTCAGCTTCCCGTAACCTGTTCTCGTTGAACCATTTCCCGCGGGCGATCGCCTTTTCGGTTTCCAAGTCGGGCAGCTGTGCTTCCTTTTCCATGTCGGCCTGAATCTTCTTGGCTTCGCGGTCATTCTTTTCTTGCTCGATCCTTGCCATTTCTTCCGATTCCTTGAGGACCTGTGCCATTTGATACTCACTGATATTCAGCTTAGTTCTTCTCCCTTCGGCGATGGGATTTAATGGCGCTGGTGCGGGCGCGTCGAGATCAAGTCCAGGCTCAAGTGAGGCTTGTCGCTCCAAAAGCTCCTGCCTTTCCCTCTCCTTGTCAAGCTCCTCGCATTCATCTCGCCATTGTTGATAAGCCTGTTCAAACGCCTCTGAAACATCCTCCGCGGCGTCAAGATCAAGCTGCTCCTCTTTTGCAATGATGTCAAGCATCTCCACTTCCTGTTCCTTCAAGCTCCGCAGCGTATCCTGAAACGCTTCTGACTCTTGCAAGGGCAGGGCGCCTTCTTTCGTCAAAAATGGGAGTGCAAGAGGCTCGGAACTGCGTCGAAGCACCCGGCGAATATTGCCATGGACGTCTCCTTGCTCTCGAATGGTCACGATATTTACGCCTTCACCTTGGGGTGTCAGAATCTCCGGGTCATCGTCGCTGCTTGACGAGTGAGCAGCTGCGGGAGCAGCCTGCCGAGATGGTTCCAGAGGCGGATCGTCGAGTTCCATGTCGTCCTTTCGCTGTTGCTTGTATTGCTGGAGATCCTTCTCGGTCAAGCGCGCAAGTCTAGCTAGCGATTCAAGCGGTGATGTCGCTCGATACTCACGCAAGCTGAGATCGACCATCTGCGATCTCAGTTCTCGTTCCTTGCGGGCATGCTTAGCTTCCAACAGAGTAGCGTCTTCTTCTTCATCCAATTCATCATCTTCGCTACTGCTGTCAATGTCGTCAGCAGGGCGCTCCAACGCACCACCAAAGAAAGATGCGTGTGTAGCAGATTGGCTTTCGGCGGCAGTGGGCTTCCGCTTGGCCAGGTCCACATCCAGCTCCATATCGTCTTCGTTGCGGTCCTCGGTGGACGGTCTTGAAGTCTGTATCGAAGTACGGCGACTCTCGTGGTCTTCTGTCTCCACGGGAATTTCCTGCATCTTCGTGTCGGTTGAGGGAGATGCTCCAGTCTGAGGGCCCCTATCCTTCTCCTCGCCGTTGACATCTCTTTTTGCGGGAACGGTTGGACCAAGCTTTTCTCCATATATTGGGGCTCCTGGTCTTGTCCACGTATTCCACTGCCTAGCTCCAGATGCTCCGAATGACGACGTACCAGGACCGCGTTGCGGCACTCGATTTTGACCCATCTGCAATCTGTCTATTGCTCTCGGAGCGACCGGAGGAGCACGGGAACTTTTCGGTGCTGTTGGAATACTTGACGTCGTGACTTTCGGTGACACACTAAACGACCGACTCCGAGGTCCAGAAGGAGCGGTGGGAGGAGGCGTTGACCCTCTTAAGTGCCCGCCGGTATGCTGAAATGCGCCATGGTCAGAGCGCGGTGATGCGAAATGCGGCCTTGGCGACAGGGACGGTTGCACTGGAGGTACGCGCGATGCTTTCGGACCAGTAGGGACTGCAACATCAAATCTAGGCGCTTGCGGAGGGTTTGGCGAGACGAGTTGTGCCAAGTGAGGTAATGCTTGACGTGTTGCTCTGGGTGATGGGGGCATTGACGAAGGCGGCTGCGCAACCTGATGTTCTACCTGATGTTCTGGAGGACGGGACATGTTTTCAAGCGAGCGGACACCGTGCAATCGATTACTAGGAGGAATGACGGCGTCAACATCCAATGCTCGCGGAGCTTTCGGTGCCAGGACAGGAGGCTCTTGCTGTAGAGCCTTCGGTGCTGATGGCGCGTCTGGTGGCGGAAGAGGCTTCTCCTCAACCACAGGCTTCGCTTCTTCAGCGGTCGGTACATGGTCAGCTGGCTTGGCATCAGAAACAAACTTGGGTGCTGAGGATGGCGCAGCTGGAGTTGGAACGACGGAAAAGCTGAAAGCAGGAACAGGCGGCGCTTGAGTCGGCGGGCTAGAGCCTCGAGAGCCATATCTGTTCGCAGTAGTCTCTGCCCTACCATTGAGATAAGCAGGCGTCTCTGGTGGTGGCTCTCTCCTGGTCGTCGCTGCCGGCATGGGAGTCGTCGACGATCGTCGCACCGCGGGATCTGCTCCAGAGCTTTCAATGATGGCTAAGCGGGCGGGATTGATGGGCGGGTCTGCTGTTGTAGAGAATGCCGAATGCGCACTGGGAAGGGTATCGCTTGACATTCGGCTCTCAAGACGAGCAGGCGGCGCATCCCTGCGCGTGCGATCAAGCTCCCTCTCCCTCTCCCTCTCCCTCTCCCGATCATGCCAATCCGAACGCCTGTCATCCTCGCGCTCGCGGCGATCGAACCTGCGCTCGTCTCTGCGCTCTGGATCTCTCGCATCGCGTGACAGGTCTCGTCCAAATCGTGGTGGCGGACTGCGGTTCCTGCTTGGAAATAGATCTCCTCGATCGTCAATGGCGCGTCGACCACCACGAGTGGAAGCGCGGGGATCGAAGTCGCCGCGACCTCTCCCTCTGGCAAAGGCACCGCGATATGAAGAGGCTGCGAATGGTGCGCCGTCCGAGTAGTTCGATCCCGCAGAAGGAGGGCCGTCGCGCGAGGCTCGGCGAGCACTCCGAATGTCGATGTCACGTGGGGGAAAGTCCCTGGGCTCTTTAAAGTTCCTTGGCGGAGAACGGTCGCGGTCGCGGTCGCGGTCGCGAGGTGGAGGCGATCGTTCTCGCCGATCACGATCGCGATCGGGATAATCGCGTTCTCGAAAGGAAGGCCGTGGTCGTTCACCACTGCCCAGAGGCGGCGCATCGGCGAGCCTGCGAGGAGGTGCAGCGGATGGTAGTGCAGCCGGGGGAATTCCGCGGGTTGGAGGTGCGTCAAATTGCGATCTGGGGCCTCTTGGCGCGTCTGCGGCGTTGCGCGGAGGAGCGGTCGCTGAATGCCGAGCGTCGAAGATGCCGTTCGCTGTCGAAGCCCTCCGGTCCGCAAATCGCGGCGGCGAGCGCGACCTGTCTGACGCTCCTCTGTAGCTCGATCCGCTGCGATACGACATGGAAATGGGCGGCAGCGGCTTTCAGGAGCGCCACGCCGCAGAATCCGGCCAGGATGTTTCTGTGCGTGAAGCTTGTCTGGCAGGCGTCAATTCCTTCATCGGCCAGCCGTGAAGCTTTCTTGGATGACCAAGATGCGATGCGATGTCTTCGCGAATGAGGGAGGGTGTGTATGCAAGCGGCCGGCTATAAACAGTCGTGTCTCGTTGGCTGGATTGGGTTTGTTGGAAGTTGCACACCCAATCTCACACGTCGAGTGCCACTAGCGGGTAGAGGCGCCACAAGCGTGCACCGTGGACCGTGGACCGTGGACCGTGGGAAGCAGAAGCTGGGCTCGTGCGTCAAAACCTTGCGGCTTCAACTCTTGCAGGCAGGCGTGCCAGGTGGAGACAGGAAAAGCAGCTGGCGACATTCAACTGCCCCAATATGCCCAATGGCCTGTGTGATGCCGTCGTCAAAGCCCGGAAATCCCGCACCGAACGTCAAGTCGCTGAACTGAGGGCAAGGCGCGTCTGAACAGCTCGCTCCGAGGCGAGATCGAGACTCCCCTCGCGGCTGTCACGCACGCACGCACGCCGCGCTGTCCAGCACTTCGTCTCGCGAGATGTCCCTGGCGTCGGCGAAACAAAACGAGAAAGTTGGATGCACGAGTGAGCGGACGGCGCTCTGTCGGTCAATCCAATTCTTGGCGTGCAATGAGAAGGGGAAAGGGGTTCGCACAGTCGAGGACAGCGTTGTTGTTGTTGGTGAGAGGATGACACTGGAAAGCGAACTGCTTGTGCTTGGGCTTGGGCTTGGGCTAAGCGGCGGGATCGAGAGTCTCCAGACACTGCAGACAGGTGATGGCTGCATCCAATCAAAGCGCACTCACAAAAGCCTGTCTCTTGAACTCTACCGGCCGACAGGGCCTAGCCGAAACGCATCTCACTTGAGCGTTGGAGAGCGTTTCATCAAATCGACTCCTGGTTCTGGGGTCGGACAAAGAAGCGGGCGCCCTTCGCTGGCCGGCCGTGCTTGTGAGACCGATTCATCCATCGTCGACCACGCGCGATGCCATGATCCATCGTCTTGCACTGCCTGCACCACTCATGCAAGTATCTGCAGTGATGCGTGACGAAGAAGCGTGCGAGCGAAGCAAAGACTGGGGACTAGGCTTCAAGTAGCGGATGGCGTTGCATGGATGGGCACGGCGGATTGGAACAGCCGGGATGCTAGCATGCCAGAACGGAAGTACATAGGTGCTGCGTGCTGCTGGATGTCGTCAGTGAGAGCATCTGGTCCCTGAAGACTCAAGAGCGTCTCGTGCCCGTGGCTGTCGAGAGCATTAGTTGTTCCTGTACAGAATATATACACACGTGTCTACCAAGCCTCTGCGCCTATCCTCATGACCTGACACTTGCAAAGACAGCATCGCCCGCTTCGATGTCGTGGCGACGACAGGTGCGCCATCGAGCCCGGCAGCGGCATCCTTGCAACCTTGAAAGGCACGAGTTCTGCCTTCTTGGCGGGACCCTTTGCGCCGGTCGCATAAACATTCTAAACATTCCGTGCAACGTTCGCTCACCAGGTCGAGCAATAATTAGAACAGGGCTGTCCGAACATGGATTCCGCCAACGGCAGCTCCTCAGTTGACGCAGCACCCTCTGGTGCACAGAATGCTGTACTCAAGCCCTCAGACCCAGTGCCCGCGGGCGCAGTGCCGGTCAAAGGGCTTGACTTTGATGCATTTGCTGATCGCAATGTCACGGTCGCGGAGCTGGTGCAAGGCATGACGAACATGGGTTTCCAAGCGACTTCGATAGGTCAAGCCGTTGATATCGTGAACGGCATGGTATGCAAAAAGCTTCTGTCGCAAGCGAATTCGGTGTTGACTTTGCCCGACAGAGGACTTGGCGGCATCCTGAATCCGGTGAAAGGACAACAATCTTCCTCGGATACACCTCCAACCTCATATCATCGGGACTGCGCGAAACATTGAGATGGCTCGTACAACACAAGCACGTCTCGGCTATTGTCACCACTGCTGGCGGAGTCGAGGAAGATTTCATCAAATGTCTCGGCAAGACATATCTCGGCTCCTTCTCCACACCCGGAGCTTCGCTGCGTGCGCAAGGCATGAATCGCATTGGCAACCTCTTGGTTCCAAACGACAATTACTGCCACTTTGAAGACTGGGTGATGCCAATCCTCAACACAATGCTCGAAGAACAGGAATCATCACGAGCGTCGGAAGAAGCAATCCATTGGACTCCCAGTAAAATCATCAACCGACTTGGCAAGGAGATCAACGATGAATCGTCCGTGTATTACTGGGCGTGGAAAAACGACATTCCAGTGTTCTGTCCGGCGCTTACTGATGGCAGTCTCGGGGACATGCTGTACTTCCACACTTTCAAATGCTCGCCGCAGCAGCTTCGAGTCGACATCGTGGAAGACATCCGAAAGATCAACACACTCGCTGTCCGAGCCAAGCGCACTGGCATGATCATTCTTGGAGGCGGCATTGTCAAGCACCATATCGCAAATGCCAACTTGATGCGCAACGGCGCGGAGAGTGCGGTCTACATCAACACGGCGCAAGAATTCGATGGTTCGGACGCAGGCGCACGACCAGACGAAGCAGTTAGCTGGGGCAAGATCAAAGCCGATGCAGCTAGCGTGAAGGTATGCATGAATCGTCCTGCGGCCAGCATGACATACTGACCCGACTTCGCAGGTGTATGCGGAGGCGACAGTAGCATTTCCACTCATTGTCGCGGCCACCTTTGCGAAGGTTGAGACGGAAAGTGGGAAAGCAGGTTGAAGCGTTTGTGAGCGTCTGTCAGATGGTCGGAGGAAATGCCATGCCTTGCGAACGCTCGTCGCGCGCTTGCGCCAGGCACTTCTGGCGCTTATGCACGCCAGGCTGTCCCGCAAGCCTGGCTGCACTTGACGTGGACGCGGTCTCCGGATCAAGCGAGCCGCAGAGGGTGGGTTGTTAAGTGACAAGGCAGCCAGCGCAGCAGACTTCGAGGCTTGTCCGGCGCATTGAGTATCTGCGAGGTCGGAGTAAGTCACATTCTGGTGGAAGTTCTGCAGGCATGATGCTGAGAGGGTAAAATTGAAAGCAGCAGATGTAGCCTCCCTTTGCACAAGTCGGTGATCTGATTCTAGGTTTCGCTAGAACGTCGCTAGTTCTAGCGGGTGGGGCAGCCGTCGATCAATCATCACCTCACGATTTGGCGGCCCAAGCTCTCGAGGCCGCACTGCAGCCTTGGGAGGATATCATACAGCGGATGACACCAGAACGAACGAAGCGTCGAGGCATGTCGTAGTGGGGGATTTCGAAGACGCTCAGAGGTGTTTCATACAGTCAACGGCAGAATCCTTCTTCAAGCATCATCTGCGCAGCCAACACCCACATCACCCGCAGCGGACGCCTGCAGTCAAACGCAGCTTCAGCTTCACGCACTCTCGCGCCGCACGTGCACAACGGCCGCCGACAATAGCAAGATTTCGTCGGTGCAGCAGATTTTGCTTCTTATTGTGCGGTGTGCCTATTGTCGGCCGGCCTAGCAATCAAAGCACCACTCACACCTCGCCATCCAGCTCCATCTCGTCTCAACCACTTCCCTCCCTCTTACAGACATATCGCTTCTGCAGACAGCATACCGTGCACCCACGCCACCTCTCGCCACGACCGACTGACTAACTCTAACCCCTCCGCCGAGCGCAGCACATTCACCACCAACGATCCACAGCTACCGCCGCCGCCGCCGCCGCCGCCGCCATGGATGCTCCTGGCGAGCCGCAAGCACCACTCGCTCGCAATCCAACTCCACCAATCCCACCCGTGCTCCACATTCCAACTGGTCTCCCACCTCCTCAGCCGCAGGTGCGGGCACCCGGCTCAGAGAATATTTCTCGAGATGCACATGACCGTGCAGAAGACAGTGACCACTCTGACAGCGACCATGACCATGACTCCGAGAGTGAGAGTGGCAGCGAAGATGCTGGAACAGCGCCATGGAGCGCCATCAATGAGGACACGACGGAGCCGGGCGAAGACGAGATCGTCTACATCAAGCGCAACGCTGGATTTGAGCCAAGCGCCACGGACGATGAATACTGGCAGAAGATGGTATTCTTCGACCTCAATGACCCGGATTTGGTGAGTAGCGCTGCAGCGGACGAGGTCAGACGATGCCCTCACGTCGTAGACGGTGGTGCCATTTAGGAGCTTTGACTTGGAGCAAATCATTGAGAGCTATCATAGCGCTAACCTTCCTTCAGGTCCCAATTGAGGCAGGCACGATCGACTGGATGCTTGAGCATTACAACGGCACTGCGGAAAACCCGAATCACGAGTCTGTCATGCGCTCGCCCATAGTCAAGGTTGGCGGGTACGACTGGCGCATCAAGTTCTATCCAAAAGGCCATCGCTCTGAATACCTTTCGGTTTACCTCGAGAACGTCACCATCCAGTCGCCAGAATGGGAAGGCACCGAGGATTTCGTCAGTCCTCCTTTCCCTTTTCTCCAAGGCCAAGAGCGTATCAAAAAGCGCCGGTCTGTCGCTGCACAGCTATGCATAATCATGTACAACCCGGCTGATCCTCGTGTGTTCGAGTACCAGGTGAGTATGCTGCTACCAGCTCCATCATTCCACGCGTGCCTTGCATTCCACTTCGCCGACAGTAACACTGACTCGTTTGGTTTAGGCGGAAGCGCATCAATTTCACAAGAAGTCTGCTGACTATGGCTGGCGATACTTCACCAAGTACTCTCGCTATGACTTCCATATTCGCCAACACGGGCAACGCCAAGCCATCCTGCGCAACGACAGACTCGCCTTTCGCGCCTACATTCGTGTCGTTGACGACCCTACCGGCTGCAAGTGGGAGCATGGCGATCCATCACCTGACATGATCACATCGACAACGAGCCTTCGACCTTTCACGAAGTCGCTGACGTACATTGCCGCGGCGGTACCACTACTTCATTTCCAGCCCTTCAGAGAGTGGGTCAAGACTTTGCGTGGTGACAAGGAGACTCGCAAATATCTTCAAGGCCTGTTGCTCAAAATGTACACGAGAAAGCGCTCCGCCAATTTCGGTCGTCCAAGCACCCAATTCCCAGGTGATGTGCTTGAGATGCTGTGGCGTCTTGCAAGCCGTATTTCGGTCGATTTCGAAGGAACAGAAGGATCCAGCAAGTTTAAGGAACTGGTTGGTGGCTTCCATCCGGAGAAAGGAAGTGCATGCGGTGCCAACCGACTGGCGACGAAGGGTCACAGCTCCTTACAAGCAGCTGTCGACGAGCATACCAAAATCAAGGTCATCACCTGCCCACCACTACTAACTCTCGAGCTGCAGAGGCAAGAGCACGATAAGAAAACGAGACTCTGGAAGAAATTGGTCAACAAAGTGGAGATACCTGATCACCTCACTGTCAGCGGCGTCGCATACACTCTCTTCGCCTTCATCACTCATTGCGGACCTCTCAGCTCCAGCCGCTACGTGCCTTATGTGCGTCCGCGTGGAATTGGTAAGGGCTGGTATGCATACCACGACGGCAGAGTGACCATCTTGACCGAGACGGAAGCTCGTGGCAAGCACTCTGGCTTCAAAGAGCGCTTTCGCGAACCATCTCCTGGTTCTGGCTACGATTCCCCATTTAGCCAGTACAACGAGCACATCGATGCGGAAGTTACGTGCGCCGTCATGTATGTGCGCAACGATATCGCACCACAGGCTTTCAACTTTCCCGACACGGAGGAATGGTCAGCTCCACATGCAAACAAAGACGATTACGAAGATCCGGTTAAGACTGCAGTACATGAGTTCTTCGACCAAAGTCAGCTTACCGCCGCGTTCCAGTCAAACAGCACGACCATCTCGTTTGAGCCAGGGAGGACTGTCGCTCAGGCAGATACGCCAGCCTTGCAGGCTTCAACCGTCGCCCTGGCCCCTCCGCTGCCTCGGATGGATGGAGAGGATGTTGTCATGACCGACGCTGACGACGATTCCCACTTCGCGGCCATCGAGGAAGGAATCACAGAGCCGACGGAGCTAAGCAAAGGCACGCACGACTGGCTCGGTCAACACTACTATGAGGGAGAGTACAACGAAGCTCGACACCAGCACGGCGGTGGTCATCTCATCGACGTCAATGGTGACGAGTATCTGGGCCAATTTGATGACGGAAAGAAGGCCGGTCACGGCAAGATCTTCTACGCTGCCTCAGGCCAACAGTATGAGGGCGACTGGCTCGAGGACTTGCCGCACGGCCACGGGAAGCTGACCGAAGCCAGCGGCAATGTCTACGAAGGCGAATTCCGAGAGGGTCGTAAAACCGGCCAATTTGTCCTCCGCGGCACGGTCACTGAAGAAGACAAGGGCCAGTGCACAATCTGTTTTGACAACGAGATTACCACGGCCTTCTACGACTGTGGACACGTGATTGCGTGCCGTAACTGCGCTGTGCAGATTGATGTCTGCCCTGTGTGTCGGAAGAGGGTGCTGCACAAGCTGCAGCTGTATGGTGTCAAAGTACAGGTTGATTAAGCGAAATTTTGGCATTAGCGAGGAGTTCTGGGAAGAAAGATACCCTAGAAGCATTGAAATACGTAGATTTTTGTCATGAAATCGCATTGGAACTCAGCCCTAGACCTTTTTCTGTGCTGTCCGTGTCGGATTGCGGTCCCTACAAGGCTGCGAGTTCGGCATCTCTCTCTGCTTAGCAGCTCTCTCAAGGTGCATTTTGGTCTCGATCCCGGTCCATCACTCGGTGCCGGCCGTATCATTTTTTGCCAGTACCGTCAGGCTGCACAGCAAGCGGAGGGGTGATATTGACCGGGACCGACGGTGGACTTCGGCATCGCTCTGAACGTGCGCCACACTCGGGCCGTCAGTCGGCGCGTCAATCGGAAGCGAATTGGTTACAAGAGACGCAAGTATGTTGAGTCGAGCATGTTTCTTGTCGGTACTAGTATTTCTCGACATGGTATCTGACCCTACTCTCGGATACATATGTATATATGGAAGCGTAATGGTGCTTGGCTGATACATACAGTAGATGGAAAATACCGACCAGTGGTGCGATCGACAGGGTACTCGATACACAGCATCACCCTGGCAGGCCAGCAGTCTGTAGGGCTGCAGAAGAGCTGCGGCAATGCACGCACGCCGGGTGTGGCATGTTGCTCAAACAATTCTTCATGTTTGCCATGATCGATTCATACCTGGTATATTCAACTTGATTACAGTTGGTGTTGTGGATGGATGATAGAGGAAGATATAGGGCTTCCATATATAAGACTTTCGGGACGACGAGGTGTGGCGCCGGAAGTGGAACCATCAAGGTGGTCTTGGCATTGACAGCCCAGATCAAACACAATACCAAGCAATCGCAAAGGGCAAAGGCCTGCTTGCGCTGATATGACATGCCTGCGCCAGTCACACCCCAAGTCATCGTTGTTGTCCACTCCATCTTGACAAAACTCCGGCAGGCCACTGCTTTCTCAGCTTCCTTACCAACACGTCAGCCAAAGCCAGTACCATATCATCTTCAACGCCTGCCGCCCGCATCCTCCTGCCAACCACTCTCCCAGCCTCGACATACGCCCTGTTTGCCTTCTCGTCCTGCGCTGCGAAGCTATATACGTCCGTCCACTTGCTTGACTCTGCTGCAACGCTCCAGAACAATGGCTACCGACAGTATGCCGATACTGCAGAGCCGGCCGGAGGGCCCAATGGATACCGAGCGGCTGGCAGACCAGCTAGAGAAGCCATTGTTGGACAATCGATCATATCGAGTGATAAGACTGCCAAACAAGCTGGAGGCGCTGCTCATCCACGATCCAGATACAGACAAAGCTTCCGCCGCCATGGACGTGAATGTGGGCAGCTTAGCAGACCCCGAAGAGATGCAGGGAATGGCACATGCGGTCGAGCACTTGCTGTTTATGGGCACAGAAAAGGTGAGCTCATGTCTCGGACAGGACCGACGACACAGTTTTCGTAGGCGAGGCGCGGAATGACTGACACGTGCGACTACAGTTTCCAGGCGAAAACGACTACAACGCCTATCTGAGCAAGTATGGTGGCTACAGCAACGCCTTTACCGCGCCCACATCCACCAACTACTATTTCGAGCTCTCCTCGTCATCCACATCGAACAGCCCTACCTCTTCTGCCAGCACGAGCCAAGCTAGTCTGCCGCTGCCGAAAATCAAAAAGAATGAAGCTCCTCTGTATGGAGCGCTCGATCGATTTTCACAGTTCTTCATTGCGCCGCTGTTTCTCGAGACTACTCTGGACCGCGAGCTGCGAGCTGTAGACTCTGAAAATAAGAAAAATCTACAAGCGGACAACTGGCGCATGATGCAGCTGAACAAGGCCACGTCGAGCCCTCGGCATCCATACCATTTGTTTGCAACCGGCAATTACGACATTTTGCACGACAAGCCGATTGAGCGAGGCGTCAAGATTCGTGAGGAATTCATCAAATTCTACCAAAAGCAATATTCTGCGAATCGAATGAAGCTCGCCGTACTGGGCAGAGAAAGCTTAGACGACTTGCAAGCCTGGACGGAAGACCTCTTCTCGGCCGTGCCAAACAAGGACTTGCCCAAGCTGAGATGGGACGGCATCCCTGTACAGACCGAGAAGGAGCTCGGCACCCAGATCTTCGCAAAACCAGTCATGGACCAAAGGACGATGGAATTATCATTTCCATACCCAGACGAGGAAGACTTATACGAGTCCCAGCCGTCTCGCTACATCTCTCACTTGATCGGCCACGAAGGCCCGGGCAGCCTTCTGGCTTATCTCAAAGCGAAGGGGTGGGTCAGCGAGCTCAGCGCAGGCGCTAGCTCGGTGTGTCCAGGAGCTGCCTTTTTCACCATTGGCATGCGCTTGACAACACAAGGCCTCGCGAACTACCAGGAGATCGTGAAGGCTTCCTTTCAATACATCTCTATGCTCAAGGCCGAGCCTCCGCACAAGTGGATCGCAGACGAGCAAGCTCAGCTCAGCGAGATCGAGTTCAGATTCCGCCAGAAGATCCCAGCCTCACGGACGACCAGCCACTTGAGCGGCGTTATGCAGAAGCCACTCCCACGCGACAAGCTGCTCAGCGGACAAGCACTGATTCGCAAGTTCGACCCAGAAGCCATCCAGCGCGGTCTTGACTGTTTGACTCCATCAAACTTCCGGTTCACTCTTAGTGCTCAGGACTTCCCAGCCGACTTCTGGACCGAGAAGGAAAAGTGGTACGGCACACAGTACAAGATGGAACGCATCCCTGGCGATCTCATGACCGACCTCGTCGAGATCATCCAAAACCCGACCAAACGGCCATCAGAGCTTCACCTGCCGGCCAAGAACGAGTTCATTCCTCAAAGACTGGACGTGGAGAAGAAAGAGGTCTCTGCGCCAGCCACTACACCAAAGCTGATACGCAACGACCGCAACGTACGTCTATGGTTCAAGAAGGATGACCAATTCTGGGTACCGAAAGCAAACGTTCACGTTGCTCTGCGGAACTCGATGACTGAGACCAGCCCTTTCACTGCTGTAGTAGCAATGCTTTACAAGGAGCTCGTCGACGATAGCTTGACTGAATACGCCTACGATGCAGAGCTTGCCGGTCTCGAGTACATGGTTTACAGATCTCCAGGTCGGCTTGAGCTCACTGTGAGCGGTTACAACGACAAGATGCATGTGCTCCTTGAGAAGGTGCTCATCGCCTTGCGCGATCATGAGGTCAAGGAGGATCGTTTCGAGATCATCAAGGAGCGTGCGCTCCGTAACTTCAAGAATTCCGAATATGCCGATCCTTTCCGACAGATTGGACGCTTCTCTCAGTGGATTGCTAGAGACAAGCATTGGACACAGCTGGACTACATCGAAGAACTGCCCTCCGTCACAATCGAGGATGTACGCCGATTCGGCAAAGATTGTCTGCGCCAGGGTCACATCGAAATCCTCGCTCACGGCAATCTCTACAAGGAGGATGCTTTGCGCATCTCCAATCTTGTGGAAGCCACCCTCAAACCACAGCCACTTCCCAAGAGCCAATGGGAAATCAATCGCACCACAGAGTTCGCACCTGGTGTCGACTACGTTTATGAGCATACATTGAAGAATCCAGAGAATGTGAACCACTGCCTGGAGTATAGCATTCTTCTCGGCAATGCTCAGGAAAGAGACATACGCGCAAAGGCTCTGCTGCTTGACCAGATGCTTACGGAACCTGTCTTCGACACTCTCCGCACCAAGGAACAGCTCGGTTACATTGTCGGCGGTGGTGCTCTCATCTTGGTCACCAAGATCGGCTATCGGATTCTGATTCAGAGTGAGAAAGACTGCGACTATCTGGAGCAGCGGACAGACAGTTTCTTGGTCAAATTCGAACAGCAGCTGCGAGAGATGTCCCACAAAGCATTCGAGGAGCACAAGATCAGTGTGATCAACAAGCGACTGGAGAAGCTGAAGAACCTTGGTCAGGAAAGCGGGCGTCTCTGGCACCATATCTGCTCTGAGCAATTCGACTTCGACCTTGTCTACCGTGATGTGGAACACATCGAGCCTCTGACCAAGGACGAGCTACTCGAGTTCTACCAGAAGAAGTTCCTCCCAAGTTCACCGGAGCGTTGCAAGTACGCCATTCATCTTGTTGCGCAATCTTCGCCCGAAGACATCGCTGCAAAGATGGACCCATCAGAGCAACGAGAGAAGCTTGCTGATGAGATCCACAAGCTATTGGCGCAGATGCTACAAGATGCTCCAGAAATGGACAAGGCTGGTCTAGTAGCAGAGTTCGAGAAGGTCGACGTTGCCGATGGCGACGTTCCAACGATCTTGTCTGCGGTTGGCATGTACCTTGCCGCTAATGGCATGCCAGAAGAAGTGATCAGCCAAATTCTTGCCCAGGGTGAAGCCGCTCTTCCCCAACTTCTGCCTGCTGCTGGAATCGTGGCCAAGCATCAACCCATGCCGGGGGAAGGGCTCAGCATGAGCGGTAGCAATGTCAGCACTGAAACGCTTGAGTTCAAGAAGAACAAGCTGGTTCATATCAAGGACGTGCGAGCTTTCAAGGCTAGCTTGCCATTGTCTGCTGGACCTGTGGCCGTGAAGGATATCACGGAGTTTGAGGAATTGGAGCCGAAGTTGTAAGCGTTCGAGACAGAAAGGTAAGCAGAGGTCGGCGGCGTTAGGAAGAGGGTTCACCGCGCAAAGCGAGGCGATATGTGGTGAGGCTTGGAGTAGGACTTGAGCCGTGGAATATTAGGCCGATTGAGGTTTCGGATTGACGATATGATACACAGCGCGGTGTTGTCGGCACTTTTGAATGAAACTATAGTACTTCTCGAACGTCGCAATATGACTGTTTGTTGTATGAAGACGAACTCGCCAAGAAGAAGAAGCGCCGCCGCCGCCTGCCTCGGCCCCCATTCGGCTACGCCACGAACCACGACAAATCATGCACGACCTGCCTCACTTCACTTCACGTTTCAAACATCCATTCCAACCAAACCTTGCTGCCATCAAACTCACACCAGCCTCCCAAACTTTTCTTCACAATGTCCAAAGAACTCAACGTAATCGCCATCCTCTACCCCAAAAAGGGAAAAACAGATGAAGTAAGTCAAAGCCACTCCCTCCCCTCCAACTACTATTTTTTTTTACATTGTTTTTTACATATATAGGTTCTGGAGCTTCTGAACCACGTTTCAAAATACGTCAAAGAAAACGAACCTTTTGTTTTGAGATATGAAATCAATCGGAGCTTGAGACCTGATAGGAATGGCGAGGAGGAGATAATTATGGTTGAGAGGTAAGTGAGCAAGCAAGCAAGCAAGCAAGCATGCATGACTAGAACTAGCCGCACCTATTTCTTCCTGCCCCACTCTCGCTGTCGATCGTATTTGAGCTCACCTTTGTTCGCTGCTCGCAGATATGCAGATCAAGCTGGATTGAAGACTCATGGCTCGAGTAAAGAGTTTACTGCTTTTAATAAGAAATTGGGGGAGAGGGGGTTAATGAGAGCTCCTATGACTCTGAAGATGGTGGGGACGAAGGGTGGGTTCGATAGGGCGAAGTTGTGATATTATGACCGCTCGGAGACCTGGACGCGATGTGTAGCAAATCGGTATAGAGGAGGAAGAGAAGGTCAATCTGAACTGAACGTCTCGATTCTGCGCTTTTCTATTCTCTAGCTGATGGAAGCGCTGGTATCAGCCATATCGTGTGAGCTTTACATTCTTCTGTTTCTTTCAAAGGACATAAAGCGCGGCGTAGCTAATGCGGATATTCGTACATGTTGTTCGATGCGTTGCGAAATGAAAGCGATTTAGTTGCCGCGGAAGAGGAACTGCATGTCCTCCGGAGTAAGCTTCTCCATAGCACCCTGGTCGTTGTTGATCGTGCTGTTGATCATGTTCGCCTTCTTCTCCTGAAGCATGACGATACGACTCTCGACAGAATCTTCGATGACGAGACGAGTGATGACGCAAGGACGTCGCTGACCAATACGATGGCAGCGGTCTGCAGACTGCCACTCTGCGGCTGGGTTCCACCAAGGGTCGACGATGAAGACGCGAGATGCTTCGGTCAAGTTGAGTGCGACGCCACCAGCTTTGAGAGAGACGAGGAATATCTCGCAGTCTGGCGTGTTCATGAAGTGGTCGATGCTCTTCTGCCGCTGAGTTGGCGTCATGGAGCCATCGAGCATGACAGTGTTGAAGCCAGCACGGCGCAAACGCCACTCGATCAGCTGCAGCATGGATGTGAACTGCGAAAAGACGATGGACTTGAGAGTCTGCTTCTTTGATCGCAGCTTGTAGAGGTCGTAGATAAGCATCTCGATCTTCGTTGAGGAGGTCCAGTCCTCCATCTTGATGCGGTTGATGATGGATGACTTCTTGACGACTTCTTCGTCTTGAATAATCTCTGGCTGGTCAAAGTCAATGGCAAGAGCGATGTGGCAACGTGGGCAGTTGGCATCGCCACCGTCGTCGGTGACAGACTGAACGTAGGACTTGACACAGGCGCGGCAGAAGTCGTGCCTGCACTGAGAACGGACGGCATCCTCTGCCACCTCGTCGCAGATATTACAAACAAGGACATTCTGGCCTTCCTGAGCATGACGCTTTAGAAGCAAGTCCGGATGATTCGAAACTTGACGCATCTGCATGATCAAGCCGAAGATGTTGGCGTAATTATTGAGCATGACACCTTTCGCGACGTAGGTATCGAATTGACGGGTCGTGTTGCTCATGATGCTCGATGAGAAGTCACGCTCGATTTCGCCGAAGAATTCGTTGTGGATGATGACTTCTTTCGGAGGAAGTTCCATGGATGCAGTATGGTCACGCTTCATACGACGGAGCATGATACGCGCGGTGATCATATGCAGCTTGGCCATAGCCGCTTTCCGAACCGAAGCATCATCAGCCGCCGTCAGAGGATTGAGAAGTTCCTGGTTGAAGACAGACACGTGCGACATCATTCGACACTTGCACTTGACGCAATTGTGATTTTCGTCCTTTTCCCATTGCATGATAGAGCATGGGCATTCCTTGCAGAAGTAATCCGTAAATGGGCGGACTTCGAGGAAGCGGAGAAGAGAGAAGAACTCGCCAATGCGGTTCTGAACTGGCGTACCCGAGAGACACCACTTGTAGGTGCCCTTCAAGGCGAAGCAAGCATTTGCGACGCCAGTCTGTCGGGCCTTGATACTGTGGGCTTCGTCTAGGATAATGCGATGGAAGTGGATGGCGTGAATGGGAGAATCTGCGCGGACGATGTCTTCTCCACGGCCATGGCCCTTGAGCTGTTTCCGATGCATGGACTCCAGGCTGTTGTAGGACATCATGATGACATCGAACTTCTTCAGATCCTTGACTTTCATCTTCCTACATTTCGTATTCGAGCCGTGGTATACCAGAACGTTCAGCTTGCCGTCAGTATATCCAGTGATCTCAGCGTCCCACTGCATCAGTGCGACAGGCGGGACAAGGACGAGGGTAGGCTCCTTCTGCGGGTAGTCAGACATGATGAGCGAGACGGCTTGAATCGTCTTGCCCATACCCATCTCGTCGCCAAGAAGTCCACCTTTGTACTGGGTCTGCTCCTGCTTCACCATCCAATCAAGACCTTCAAGTTGGAATGGCTTGAGACGGCGGTTGATGCTCGTAGGCTGTGCAGCTTGCACTGGTTTGACAACTTGGATCTGTTCAAGGTCCTTCCACATTGTCTTGAGCTCCGGATGTGACTTTTCCAGCTTCTTGCGCTCCTTGTCTTTGCGTGAGAGGATCTCGCCGTTCACCATATCTTCGATCTCCTCTGCCATGACTCTGGCAGCAGCAGCACTGACTCGACCATGGCGCCGACCACGAGCGGCACTGCCACGGCCGCGAGCTCTACTCGCAAGCCGGCTGGGTGCAGCTACAGTCTTTGGTCGGCTAGTGATGGCAAGCGGGACATCAGATTCGGTGTCACTAACGCCATCAATCGTTGAGACCGCCTCCTCGGAGTCACTAACCACGAACGAGTCTTCAGTCTCGGCGATACTAGCTTTCTCCAGATCAGACTCGTCGCTGTCGTCGAAGATTGGCTTCTTCAAGCTCTTGCCAATCGAGCTGCGAGCAGTAGAACTGGCCGTGCGGGTCGGGGTTCTCTGATTACTCCGAGATGACTCTGCCTTGACGGGAGGGTTATTCTTCTTGGCAGCCTGTCTCGACTTGGCGATCAAAGGCATGGAGTCGAGAGATGACAAGGACTCAGCATCACTGAGCATACTCAGGTCGTCCGCCGAATCATCGATGGCCAGCTTCGTGCGCTTCTTGGCAGGCTGATGTGCACCTTCCTTCGCATATTCCTCTTCTTGCAGCTTAGTCGCAAGGAGGAAGTCATCATCTTCCTCGTCCTCTGAATCCTCAATCTGGACCAGCCTCCCCAGCGTAGATCGCTTGCGCTTCGATGTAGAAGGTGCGGCGCGTACAGATGCCGCAGGCGTGGTTCCTGGTGTTTCGTACTCTACAGATGAGTCTCGCGAAGTGTTGGCATCGATGGAAGACAGGGAGGAATCCGTTGGGCTCTTGCTGCTCTTGGGTGGCGGCTTCTTGAACTTTGCACGGTCCACGGCGGAGAGGCGTGGCAAGACAACACCCTTTGCAACTCGAGTGCTTGTCGATGTTGCCGCTGCGACAGTGATCTCGCCGTCGGAATGCATGTCGGAGGAGTTTGCGATGGCGGGAGCTGGACGGGAGGTGGCGATAGCTTTGCGGCCGCTCGATCGTCGCCGTGTTGTCGGAGCTGCAGCACTCTTCGAGGTTGCAGCAGCTGGCGATGTGGTCAGCGATGGGTTGTGCTTTGATGCAGCAGCAGCGATTGTAAGGCAAGGCAGAGGAGAATGCTTGGTCGCGGCATTGAAAGTGACTTGCTTCCGGTGCTGCCTGGAATCTATCCAGAAATTAGAATTAGCGCCGCTGGGCGGGCCGGAATGACAAGGATGTCGCGCAATGGTCGCGTCGTGTCGCGTCGATTTCGTGTTTGCACTTTGCGAACGGAGACTCGGTAGAAGACATATGTGTGAAGCTCTGTTTTCTACGCCCTTTCACGTGATTATCGACTTGTTCTCACTACCTGACCTCGATCAGGTCATCCACTCTTACCGGCATGCCAGTGCTGATCGACTTGTTCGCAGCTATGCCCGTCAAGATCGAAAGTGCACCATCAATATGCGAAGCCGACCGCTTAAATTCATCTTCGCCATCTTCATTGCCAAACAAGCTTCTCAGAAGAACAGGATCTCCACCGCCGTGTCCGCCGTCTCCACGCGTAATGTCAATGTCTTGCGCCTCACCAAACATGGGTCGAAGAATGATGGACTGCTTCTCGAGAGCACCTTCCATGCTCTGCTCACCGCCCGCATTGATGTAACTTCGCTCTACCACTTCAACATCTAACCTGCCCGTGTCTCCTGTGAAGCTGACCTTAAAGCCTTCAAGTGGTGAGTATGCAGTCAGGCTGTAGGTCATGACAGTGCCACTTCGGTACCCCACCATCACGCTCATGCTGTCCTCGATGCTGATACCATCACTGAACACGCTCTGATCGCGATAGTAGCCATCCTCATGCTCCGCGTCAAGATACATACTCTTCAAGGTCGCATTGCTTGAAAGGTCAAGCGCAAACGGGTCGTCCTTTGCGTTCGCATCGAGCTGACCATGGCTACGAGAGTAGAAGCGAGACACTCCTCTCCTTTCTGCATTCGCCTTCCCGTAGAATTTGAGGCCCCCCATGGCAAAGACTGTGTCCGGTCTCGACTGCAGCCAGTAGTTGACTAGGTCAAAGTGATGTGTCGATTTGTGCACGAGAAGGCCACCACTGTTATGACGATCCCGATGCCAGCGTCTGAAGTAGTCTGCTCCATGAGACGTGTTCAGCATCCACTCAAAATGAATGGCATGTACTTTGCCGATAGCACCAGATGAGAGTAGTTGGTAGACCTTCGTATTGTGGGGAGCATAACGATAGTTGAAAGTGACCCGAAGTCGTTTGCCAGTGTTGTTGACAGACTTGAGTATCTCATGAATGGATGGCAGATCAACAGTCATTGGCTTCTCAGTGATGACGTTGAGTCCGTAAGAGTGTGCCAGGGCAATGTAGTGAGCATGAGTTCGGTCTATCGTGGTGATGATCAGCTCATCCGGTTTGGTATCTTCGACCATTTGTGCGAAGCTTGATGCTAGATATGTAGGAAGCGGTTCATGGTTCAGAGACCTGAGCATTTCATTCGCATAATTCATTCGCGTCTGATTGGTGTCCAGAAAAGCAACAAGCTCAGATGTCTCTTGGAAGTCATTGGCAATGCTTGTATAGTAAAATGATGCACGCCCTCCCGTGCCTATGAGAGCATACCGCCTTCGAGGGGTTCGTGTAGCCATAGGGATGTGATCTGACAATATTACCCTCGGTTAGTACGGCCAGAAAGACATGAAAGAGAAATATGAGCTTCACGAGTTTTTCACCGGCCGTTTCTGCCATGATTCCCGGATAGAGCCAGTGAGGCTTCTGGTGGACGAGCACGGCAGGGTTGCAGACGTCGCTCGGAGTAACACACAGCGACGGAGAAGTTATTGCTGTATGAGTTGGCAGGGATGACTTGGCGTGGTAAAGCTCGCGCCTTGGCATTTCGCCTTGACTTCTCCTCACCATCCATATTCTCTTTCTCTCGCGTCGTGCTTCAATATACCACACCACACCTCGCTTTGGTCAAGTCTGAACAGTTGTGTAGTGCCCCGCCTCATCTGACCTCCAGGTCCGCATGTATATCGTCGTAACGAGCCTCGAGAAGAAGCGCGGTAGACGTCCTGGACTTTGACTGGGATCTGGACACCCTGCTCGCCCGAGCCGCTGCACGGGGTCGAGCAAGCAAGATTGAAGCATGGCAAGCAACATGAATTGCACAGGCGATATTCTGAGGGGTTGGTCGGCCGTACTGTATAGACGCAGACGCTGCGCTTTAATACCGGCGCGTTGCATGTGCCGCACTCCCGGCTATATTCACCCGCATGGCTTCGTGAAAGCGAGTCTGCTCACTGAACAATGGCAGGAAATTGACATCCGAAGCGGTGCGAATAAGGTCGTCTGGCTCTGGCGCTGCTGGTGCGAGGTGGCTGACTTTGCTAGAGGAGCTCCATGCCACGGGCTCGGACATCCAAGCCGAATGTATGTTCTGGAAAACCGGCCGGGTGTGGTGCCCTCCACATATTAGCCTGAGCTGACACGGCCGCAACATCACCAAACCAGTGATACAGCCTTAACATCTACTTGTCGCTTTTGCTCCCCACACATTACCTTCCTTACCAGACCGCCAAGATGGCAGACAAAGCAGCTGAAAGCGTGACAGTAGAGCGAGTCGATACTATCCAGCCTGCGAGAACTCCCCCGACACTCATCACAGATGCCGCTGCGATATTTTTGAAGCAAGCAGAGGCCAGTGGACGAGTTACACTCTCGGAGGCCGAAGAGAAGGCAGTTCGGCGAAAAGTCGATGGACGCATCCTCCCCATCATACTTGCAGCATACTTCTTCCAGCAGTTGGACAAATCAACACTCTCCTACACATCCGTATTTGGCATCGTTCAAGATGCACATCTGGTTGGAAAACAGTATTCATGGCTTGGCTCGATCCTCTACCTGGCCCAACTCGTTGCGCAACCTATCGCGGCCCTGACGTTGGTGAAGCTGCCGACCGGAAAAGTGATCGCCTCAGCTGTGTTCCTGTGGGGCTCTACATTGTGTGTCATGAGTGCCTGCACGAACTTTCGGTCTTTACTCGCTCTACGATTCATGCTTGGTGTATTTGAATCCTTGATCGGTAAGCGTGAACTATCACTGATAGGAAAGAGTCCAATCTGACCGGCTTTCCTAATCAGCACCGTCATGTATTGCTGTCACACAAATGTGGTGGCGTCGCGGCGAGCAGACCCTTCGAACAATGTCTTGGACTAGCATGAATGGAGTGACCTTGATTGTGAGATCGTCTCCACTCCTGGCCGTGCTATGCGCACATCACTAAGATACCTGCTAGATTGGAAGCCTCTTCACATATGGCCTAGGCCACATTCAAAGCAAAGCGCTATTTCCGTACCAGGTACGCACGCGTTGCGATAGTCGTTGCAGCGAAGATGAACAGAGTTGATTTGACTTTTGACAGATCATATTCCTCTTCTGCGGCCTGCTTACCGTGGTGTATTCCATAAGCGTCTTCATCTGGATGCCCGACTCTCCAATGACAGCAAAATTCCTCACCGAACCAGAAAAGGTTGTCGCTGTCGAACGTCTACGATCAAATCAAATGGGCATCGTCACCCGAAAATGGCGATGGGATCATGTCCTTGAAGTCTTCTGCGATCTCAAAACATACTGCTGGTTCTTTATCGTAGCAGCGGTTTCGTAATTCATCCTCAATGTCCGCAAAACGACTTGATACAACATTCTAATGCTCTCCGAACAGCATCCCAAGCGGTGGCATGGGCACCTTCGGCTCCCTCATCATCAAATCCTTCGGCTACAACAAATTTCAAACCATCCTCTTCAACCTCCCCTTCGGAGCCATGACAATCATAGTCACCCTGGGAGGCGGCTGGCTAGCAACAAAACTCCGATCGAAAGGTCTCGTCATCGCGTTACTCTGCGTTCCAACGATAGCCGGTATAATAGTTATGCTCAAGATCCCTCACACTCCTGGAAACAGAGGTATCCTACTTACCGGATGGTATTTGGTACATAAGCAGAACCAACTTTACCTTTGCTCACTGACTGACCCATCAAGACCTCTCTATTTCCCGGCATAACACCACTCCTCTATGCCTGGCAAGCCCAAAATACAGCTGGCGACACCAAAAGAAAATGCACCACGGGTGTCCTCATCGTTGGATTGTGTACAGGCAACGTACGTCCCCTATCTCCCTCACCTATCATCATTATCTCTTCTACCCCTCTCCCAGGTCATCGGTCCACTCATGTACAGTCCCTCCCAAGCACCTTTATACCGCAAAGGTCTTCTCTCAAGTCTAAGCATGTTTATCTTGGTTGCAATTCTAGCATGGTAGGCAGAATCCAGTCTTGTCCCTCATGCCGTCCGGTTCTTCTCGCTGACGCTTCTCAGTTTGATCTGCATGTATCTCAACCTTCTCAACGTCTACCACGGCCGTCGCAGAGAGGCATTAGGAAAGCCCAGAAATCTGGTCGATAGGTCGATGCAGAAAGTTCGTGGTGAGGAGATACTGGATGGAGTAGAGAATGATTTGGCTTTGCATGATACCACCGATTTGAAGAATGAGGATTTCATTTATGTTTTGTAGATGTGACGGGAAGAAAGGTGGAAGAGTGGAGGTATGTAGATGGGTAGTGAATGAGTTTTGGCTAACGAGCGTTCCTCTCTCCTTTCGATGTTGCGTATCGTAATATCTAGACACCCGTGGGGTCCAATGTTTGATGTTCTCAAGTATTATCTTGATGCTGTGCAGCGAGATGCAGCGCTGGAGAATATGTCGACATGCGGCAAGAGCGAAACGTGTCGTCTTTGCTGTTTATCTGGGTTTGAGGAGACATTCGGTACAAAAAAGAGAGCTATGCATGCGCCGAAACAAACCCCACGCTCCAGCAGTTTCTCACAATATTATCTCTCACTCTCGCCGCAACACCCATTGTCCTCCAAGCCATCACCATACTTCACCAATTCCTGCCATCAGTGCTTTGTCGTTCTGCGGATCGTACGTGAAGTCGAGATCTTTTGCGATCAATTTTTTCAACTCCTTGCGAAGTCCACATCCTCATTTCCCCCACTGCACGGGCATCCTGAGTCCCTGAATCTCAAAACATCTAAGACGTCTAAGACATTCCAATTGGGATGATCGACCCTGTACGAAGCCTTCAATACCCTCGTAAGAGGCGAGAAGAACTTGAAGAGAGACGCCGGCGTTTTCGTGTACCCAATCCTGTCAGTGTTTCTCCAACCGGCACAGATTGCATTGTGAGAAAGCTCAAGAATACGAAGGTCCTTGCAAGCTTGAAGCACCGACACAGCCTCGCGGATGTCCTTGGCCGGTTCAGCGTCTTCGAGAATGGAAATGTATCGGATTGCCTTCGCGCCTGCGCCAAGCATTGGGAGTATGTATTTGAGATCTCGTAATGATCTGAACTCGAACGTTCCGTTGCAGTACAGGAAAGGAAGTGCTTCGTGGTAGATGTGCTTTGAAGTCAGAAGCAGCGCGATAGGAGTTGGTGGACGTGGTATCCATTTTTTGAGTTGACAGTCCCACATCTGAGGACTATTCTTGTCTTTGTGCTTATATGCAGTCTTGGTCCACGACTTCGGCTTACTGCGGTATAGCTCTGGTCTGCTGTGACCGGTCGTGTCAAGGTACTGGCGTTGATGCAGGGTAATCTCGATGTGGGCCTTGTCCATCTGACCAGGAATTGACGAGAGATTGCGGACGTCTTCCATGTAAAACTTGTAGACGTATTGGCAGATCTCTGAGGGAAGCTGCTCAAAGCCGGAGTATCCGCCGTACCAGAGCTGTTGCCCTTTTGTAGTCGGATCGATTGTCGTGGACGCCGTGGACACTGTAGCCGCCAGTCTGTTCTCCGGAGCGTCTGGAACGACCTCGGGCTTGCGAGCAGGGCTGTTATTAGCATCGTTGAAGCTGTCAACAACATTTGACGGCAGATCGAACTCCATTCCATGTTTATTGATACATGGGAGCAATTGTGGTTCTGGTTCCGCCTTCCTCTTGAACGCCATGTTCTCTCTGGTGAGCTACTCCTGTGTCATGCGCTCGCAGAGCCTTCAGAATAAAAACTTCGAGGGCTGCAATTCGACGAGCTGAGATGCAGCGTCGCTAGCGAAGGACGTTCGTGAGCTCCCGCGGAGGGATAACGAGGACAACCAGCAATACGGAATCCTATGAGCTTGAACGATGATGAATAGCGATGCCAATTTGTTGCGCGAGGTGCGGTGGCGAGGCTTGCACGCTGGACAGCTTGAATGATCTGTTCGGCCTCGTCTGGGATGTATGTGCTTAGTGTAGCGGTTGAAAGCAACGAAGAAGCCAGGGTGTAGATGCTGCAACCTTCGTCTCGATTCCTTCCTGCTTGCACGGAAGCCGGCAACAGGCACAGGATGCGCTTCCCACCCTCAGTCCTTTGACTTCAGCAGTAGCATTGCACCTTGCCGACCTCGACGACCTCGATCCGTTGAAGTGCCGTACATGCCGGAAAGTTGCGGTTTCGCTTGAGAAGGCAGAGCTGCAGCGTGCAGCCAATTGCTGTTTCAGAAGCTTTGTCTTTGCAACGAACTGATCGAAAGCGGTGGCAGCTACTGCGCTACGAGATGTTTCCAAGCATGTCTTGCTTGATCTTGAAGATCAATTGTCTGTAGGGAGACAGTTGTAGCATCTCGAGAATTTTGAGCTGTTGTTCTGACCGTACTTGGCCCATTCGAGTGCCGCAAGCGTTGAAATCACGTTCCATCTTCCATCGCAGAATGCCTTCCAGCGGCTCACGGCAAACAATAGTCTGCTCTGGAAACGCAAGCGAGCACCTCATAGCCCACGCAGTCAGCAAATTTGGCTGCTGCAATTTCGTCGAAATGATGAATCGCGACGTTGGAACTGCATACGCAGTGGAAACACCTTTCTGCTGCCAAATTCAAAGGCTGGTGTGCTGCATCTTCGAGTTCCTGCGCAACAGCTGCTTCTCGAAAGGAGGCAGCGGCGACGAAAACCATCAGGATCTTGTGGCACAAATGACTGAGAGAGCTGAAGGCCTGAACCTCTCGAGCGCGGTCGAACGCCGGACAATAGATGAGCTGTGGGAGGAGCTGCGGAAAGCTCATGTCGACGGATACGAGGACGGAATGGTTTCACAACTTGAAGGAAGCACGCCATTCGTGTTCTGCTTGATTGCAGCGTCCGATGTCGATGAGCTCCTATCTTTATACAGATCTCTCCATCAACATCGTCGCGCTGGTTTTGACGAGGACATGAGCGATGCTGCTTCCTTTGGCGAAAGTCAGAGTTCAGGTACTGGTGACGTGATGGACCTGTCCAACGAAGGCGACGCCTCGATGTTGGATGAAGATGAAGACGGAGTTTCGGGACTTCGAGTTCCTGGGTGTGAGATCGATCAAAGCATGGATTGCGACTGATCCGAACTCGGCGAGCGACTGGGAAGCGAGGACCAGTGCGTTGAGAGTGAGCTTGCTCGTATGCAGATTTGCGATGCCGAGGCCTGGTAGTTGAGGTCAGTTCTTGCCAAAATAGCAGTGCAACAAAATCGCAAGGTCGTGTTCTCAGACTGGACGTGATGAAGTAATGTTGGTGCGCATACCCAAAGCGGGCGGCTGGCGTATCGACGTGTAGCATTTTCGTCATTACATGCCCTCGTGTACAGGTAGACAGAAATGAGCAAGCATATCCATCTGCCGTCTCAAATGCTGCAAATCGTATGTGCCATGTGTCCTCTTTTTTTCTATCCATCGCTGCACCGTGCCAGCATGAGCTCATTTTTCGCGTTACAGTTCGACATGGTTCTGCATCTATTTCTCGTAGACCCACTCGTGGTTGGCCGACTTCCAGCTCTGAATCTCGCTCTTGTCGAACCAAAGGGCGATCTCCTTCTGGGCAGACTCGACGGCATCGGAGCCGTGGCAGACGTTGCGACCGACGTCCTGCAAGATCAATTGTCAGTATGCGAAACGAGAGATTGATGGTGTGTGAAGTTACAATGGCGTAGTCGCCACGGATGGTACCTGGAGACGAGGCAAGTGGGTTGGTAGCGCCGAGGAGGACACGGCCGGTCTTGACAGCGTCACGACCCTCCCAGACCATGGCGCAGATTGGGCCGCTGCCCATGTCTGTCGCAAATGTCAGTGAGTAGTCAGTCCAAAGCATGCCAGGCCCGCATTCTCCTTTGTCCACGTACAGGCGACGAGACCCTTGAAGAATGGCTTGGAGCTCAAGTCCTCATAGTGCTTCTCGAGGTGCTCCTTGGAGGCAGTGACGAGCTTGATGGCGACCAGCTTGTAGCCACGCTTCTCGAAGCGGGAGATGATGTCGCCAACGAGGCCACGCTGGACACCGTCTGGCTTGACAGCAATGAAGCTGGCGGGTAGTCAGTGTTTGTTCAGACACGCATCGCCATGCCATGCCATGCCATGCCATGCACTGAGGGGCCTTAGCATACGTCTGCTCAGATGAAGACATGTTGTCTGATTCTTCTTTCGCTTTGGCTTTTTCACGGAGCACTGTCGTCAAATGGCCGCGGTCTTTGGCGTTGAGGTGTTTGAAGATGGGAGGTTGCTCGCCAGACATTCTAATTTTTTGGCACCCTGCACGGCAAGGCAATGGGCGAAAGTCGTGTTCGAAGACACCAGACTGAAGTCGTGAGCGCAGAACACGTGAGTGAGCTGAAAGCATTGATACCTTATACCATTCACACAGTCACACCTTCCTGTTCATCCACAGCTCTGCATTGCACTTGCGCGGCGACGGCAACGGCGACGGCGACGGCATCGAATCCATCCACGACTTTCCTTCTCAACACTCGCCCAATCGCGTCGGGTCAACTTAGTACGTGCAGGGACAACTGTCTGAACTCCCATAGACACACCACATGTAGTTGTTGTTCCTAGAGAACGACAGCGATATAGATGACCATGGCCTTCAGCCGCTCATGGCGGAGCATTCTGCTTCTGCTCGTGGCGATATGCTACCTCATCACGCCGGCCGGTAAGCTTGTAGCCGTCCCTGCTTGATCATTGAGCTCTCAATGCTCGCTGAACCACGTTACACAAGTCAGGTATTGACATTGGTACAGTGATGGTGAAGCATCAAGATTTCAAGACATGCGATCAATCTGGCTTCTGCAAACGAAATCGGTTATACGCCGACACAGCGACGTCCACTTCCACTTGGGAATCCCCATATACATTAGATCGATCGACCATAAAGTTTACCGACGGCATCTTGACGGGAATTGTATACAAGAAAATCATCAACAGTGACGAGAGCGTCAGGCTTCCGGTCACTGTTTCATTCTATGACTCCGGCGTTGCTCGCGTGACGCTTGATGAGGAAAGGCGGCAACAGGGAAAGATAGAACTTCGGCATGACCGCAAGGATATTCAAAAGCAGCGATGCAACGAGGCCGAGAAATGGGCAATTGTTGGGGGTACAACTATAAGCACTGGCGCAGCACTCGACAAGGATGCCGAGAAAGGTACTACCATTGTCAAGTATGGACCTGCCAGCAAGTTTGAAGCTGTCATCAAGCATTCGCCATTGAGCATTGACTTCAAGCGCGAAGGCGAGACTCAGATCAAGCTGAACGATCGTGGACTGCTGAATGTGGAACACTGGCGCAAGAAGGTCGAGAAGAAAGAGCCGGACAAGGAGGGCGAGGGTGCAGAAAAGAAGGGAGATGAAGCCGTAGTTGCTGAGAGCGATAAAGAGGCAGCTGAAGACGAGAGCACGTGGTGGGAAGAGTCGTTTGGTGGGAACACTGATACGAAGCCAAAAGGCCCGGAAGCTGTTGCTTTGGACGTCTCCTTCCCTGGCTACGAGTATGTTTACGGCATTTCCGAGCACACTGGTCCATTGGCGTTGAAGGAGACTCGCGGCGGCGATGGCAAGTTCTCGCAGCCGTACAGAATGCACAACAGCGATGTCTTCGAATACGAGATGGATAGCCCAATGACGCTGTATGGAAGCATTCCATTCATGCAGGCGCAGAAGAAAGATTCGACCGTTGGTGTTTTCTGGCTGAACGGCGCTGAGACGTGGGTCGACATCACCAAAACTTCTTCGATCGCAAATCCACTCAGCCTTGGAATCGCTGGCAAGACTACCACTAGCACGCACTGGATCAGCGAGTCAGGTCTACTAGACATTTTCGTGTTCCTTGGACCAACACCACAAGATGTCATTGGTGCTTACACAGAGCTGACCGGCACGCAACAGCTCCCACAGCACTTTGCGATTGCCTCCCACCAATGTCGCTGGAACTATGTCACGGACGAGGATGTAAAGGACGTAGATCGCAAATTCGACAAGGCTCGCATCCCATACGACGTGATTTGGCTTGACATTGAATACACAGATGGCAAGAAGTATTTCACGTGGGATGGAATGACGTTCCCGGATCCGATTGGTATGCAAAAGCAGTTGGACGAACACGAGCGAAAGCTTGTGGTGATTATCGACCCGCACATCAAGAACGAAGGCGGCTACCATGTCGTGGACGAAATGAAATCAAAAGATCTCGCGGTGCACAACAAAGAGGGAAACATCTACGAAGGTTGGTGCTGGCCTGGAAGCAGTCATTGGGTGGACTGCTTCAACCCAGCTGCTCGCAAGTGGTTCGCAGGACTTTTCAAATACAGCAAGTTCCCTGGCACCTCCAAGAATGTGTGGTTGTGGAACGACATGAACGAGCCATCCGTGTTCAATGGTCCCGAGGTTACGATGCCAAAGGACAATGTACATTACGGTGGCTGGGAACACAGAGATATTCACAACATCAACGGCATGACATTCGTGAACGCAACCTTCGAAGGCCTCCTCGCCCGTGACAAAGAGGAAGAGAAGAACAAGCGCCGGCCATTCGTCCTCACGCGGGCTTTCTACTCTGGTAGCCAACGCCTCGGCGCCATGTGGACAGGTGACAACCAAGCTGATTGGAGTCATTTGGAAGCCTCGATCCCAATGGTTCTCAGCATGGGCATCACAGGTTTCCCGTTCGCAGGCGCCGACATTGGTGGCTTCTTCGGCAACCCGAGCAAAGAACTGCTCACGCGGTGGTACCAAGCTGGAATCTGGTATCCTTTCATGCGCGCACATGCTCACATCGACACCCGTCGCAGAGAGCCTTATTTGGCCGGTGAGCCTTACACGGGAATCATCACGCAAGCCGTGCGTTTGCGATACAGCTTGCTGCCCGCGTGGTACACAGCTTTCCACGAGTCTCACGTCACAGGCGCACCTATCGTGCGACCGAACTACTACATGTTCCCTGGCGATGAAAAGGGCTTTGGAATTGATGATCAATTCTATCTCGGAAGTTTTGGTCTTCTCGCGAAGCCTGTGACCAAAGAAGGTCAGCAGGGTCAGCCTGTTTACCTTGCTGACAAGGAGAAGTACTACGACTATTTCGACTTCTGGACGTACGAAGGCCCGGGCGAGGTGGCACTATCGTCGCCCTTGGAGACGATTCCATTGCTGATGCGTGGCGGCCACATCATTCCTCGACGCGACAGGCCGAGGAGGAGCTCCGGTCTCATGAAGTACGACCCTCTCACGCTGGTGGTGGTACTCGGACATTCAGGTGATGCAGAAGGCACCCTGTACCTGGACGACGGTGAGAGCTATGCTTACCAGGACGGCGCATATATTCACCGACGATTTGTGTACAACGGTGAAGCTTCGAGCTTGAGGAGTGAGGATGTGGGCACGAGCGGGAAGAAGACGAAGGGGTATTTGAACGAGATGGACCAGGTCCGTGTGGAGAAGATCATCTTCGTCGGAGCACCCGAGGCATGGAAAGACAGGAGGGAAGTGCAAGTCAGTGAAGAGATTGCAGCTGGCAAGAGTGCGGCCACACGAAAAGTGTCGCTCGACTATCATGAGAAGGTGGACGGCAAGGCCGCTTGGGCCGTGGTTCGTGATCCTGCCGTGAAGGTTGGCGGCGGGTGGAAGATGACGTTTGAATAGCACAGCGATGGAAAGAAATAATGTAACATGAAATGTGTCAAATGCTGAAAGAAGCTTGGCTGCTGGCATGCTTTGCTGCGGCGAGATTAGGTTCAAGCCATGCAGCAACAAATGTTTGCTTGTGACAAAGAAGGATACATGGTGAATATACAGAGTATTCCTGGTCCAAGCGTCGGTGTCTCGGAGCTTTGTAGATGCGTGGTCCAGTCAAGTGAATGCTCAGAGGGAGGGAGCAGAGGGAGGACGGAGGGTGACATGGAGGATGGACCAGGCTGAGGGCGTATCGCTTAAGAATTCAAATCGTCAAAAGCTTGTTTCTTGTTTGCAAGCCACCCCGGAAGTTTCTTGCTATTCACCTACCCTTTTCCAGACGTCTCCGGCGTTCATCCCAGGCGTGCAATGCTGACTGAATACTGAATGCCGCATCTCAGAATTCCAAATCCGAGCACCAATTCTCCTGCACCTGCACTCTTCCTCGCGTATTTGTCAAGTATGACACGCCTACAGTATCTCCATTCTCGTCCCGCTTCACTCACCCTCTCTATGCCCACCACACACGTGCATGCCTGACCGCCTCTGCTTGACCCGGCATCCATTTCCTATTTCCTCCATGTGGACGTAGCATCACGACATCGTTGTGCACTTCGGTCACCGTCGTATATATATATATATCATGTCGTCGCCCGCTGACCGCAGGACCAATGCACCGTCGACAGCTCAATCAGAAATGAGGAACACAGCCGCAACGACTCGGCGCAAACCGCTCAGGACGAACAGCTCGACATCTTCAAGCACAAAGTCGACATCATCCACCGGCAGCCTACATAAATATCTCGGCGACCGGGAAGTCACATCGATTGAGGCATGGAATACTGGAGTCCCGACCAAGTCTACAAGACCTCATAGCATGCCGCATGAGCATGACCCTATCGTCCAGGCATATCTCCAAACCAAAATGGCTCTCTTTCAAAGCACGGCCAAGCCCAGAACTTTACCGCAAAGCTCGAGGAGTAAGTGAGCATTGTACCGCTACGTCCGATTTTGCAGCCATGCGAACGACAGCTCGTGCGTGCTTGCATTCCTGGACGGCATCACACGCTACACGAAATCAACAGTGACACCAGATCTGATGTCAAGGCCACAAGCATGTCGCCTTACACCGCAGCATGAAGTACACCCAGGGCCAAGCACTTTTGCCCCCTTCACTCATTCATTGACCCATTGTCCATTGCCATCTAATCTCAGGGCGGTTTTCGTGGCGTCGTTCGGAATAGCTACTTGCTTGCTCAATACCACAAGGATGCTGGTGGTACCTCCCCGCCTCCACGTACTGGAGGAGTACCCAGTATTGGTTTCGAAACAGGCTTGCCTCAAGCGACATGTGCGCTCCAAAAAAAAAAAAGCTTCCGGTCAAGGCGACCTCCCGGAGGTCGCGAAAAAATTGCGGGCTCGATGGTGGTTCCACGGGGCACCGAAAGCTTGCCGAGTCCTGAGCCTCTCATAGCTCCTGCAAAGTGCTTTACACACATTACCATGGACTTGATAATAGTGCCCTACTTGCTAGCAATTCAATCTAGATGTTTCTCAATGGCCTCTGGTGCATCATGCGGTGCCCCATCTGAGCTATCATGGCTCTCGGCTCTGGTACCTTTGGTCCATCGAGGCACATGCCTGTAGTCGAATGGAGATGGGGTCGCTCTGTCGGTGTTTCGACTGCAGAAACATGCACTGCATCTCGAATTACTCCCGGCTGGCGTTAGCATGTTTCGAGAGGACATTGATGACAGCTCGGTCAATACGAGCATGCCTCTTCAAGCACAGCCAGTATCTCCAGTAGCCGCGCGGTTCGGAGCCAGTGACGTTGGTATCGAAGCGCTGGGTCCGACAGTCGCCTTCACGACTCTAGCTACACTCATAGTCGCCTTGCGATGGTATACGAGAGCGTGTTTGGTACGGCGGGTAGGCAAGGACGATTATGTGATCTTGATCTCGCTGGTGAGAGACTTCCATCGGATTTAACAGCATGCGGCTAACGTTACTTGAATCAAGGTCATGTCCTGGGCAATGTGCATCATCATCGGACTCAGCATCGGAGAAGGTGTAGGTCACTACGAAGGACACATGGACCTTCAAGCCATCGCCAAGCTCATAGTGGCCTTCAATACTCTCTGGTCTATCCTCGTAAACATTACCAAAGCATCGATCTTGGCCCAGTACTTGCGCATATTCGACGGCACTTGGACCAGAAGGTGTTGCTATCTCATACTCTTCCTACTTCTGCCTGCGACTGCTTGGGGCATCTTTGGAGGCATCTTCTTATGCAAGCCCACGGCGAAGATCTGGAACCCTCAGATACCAGGAAACTGCTGGAATGCTCAGACTTATTGGTCATCTGTCTCCGCTGTTGATATTTTCCTGGACTTCTGGACCCTCATCTTACCAATGCCGGCGATTGCAGGCCTTCATTTACCTCGAAAACAGAAGATCGCTACCATGCTCGCATTCCTCCTTGGGTTTGTAGTATGCATAGTTGGAGTCGCTCGCATGGCGACTGTTTTGGCATCGTCTGAACAAGGAGACTACATTCTCTCCGGTGTGTGGGCCATCCTATGGTCCGGTGTCGAAGGCAATATCAGCATCATATGTGCTTCGATACTCTCGTTGAAGGCGCTGGTCACAAGAATGTTCCCAAGGTTGCTAGAGCAGACTGGACCTGCTAATAAGCATGCTATGCGCTTGCCGAATGTGTCGGGGGCTGGTAGCGAGTGGGAGGCTGGTGACTCTCAAGCATTGACACTTGGAAACTCTGGTGGAAGTAGTCTTCTACACCCCTCAAGGCTCGAAAGTGCACAAGGAGAAAGCCAGAGTGGCACGTGCAGAGTGCCACCGGCCTGTATGCCGCCGATCGGCGTCCCTAGAAGGTCAAGGCACAAACCGGCAGACTCTCGATCCGATGCAGTGGATATCTTCCAGATGCTTCAAGCGGATGCTCAGGATCAGGATGATGGTAAATCCGAAGCCTCGTCTTCTTGATCTGATCGCAAGTCTGGTTCCTTGTTATCAGATGTTGGGACTTGGGCTGGAGGTAAAGAGCCCTTGATCGCAGGATCCACTTCACTTCACTCGAATCACATGCAATCACAAGCGCAAACTGAGGTAGACATGGTCTGTGCTTTAACTTCACGAGCACGGCATGCATAAAATCAATTACGCGTTTGGTACTTAGACTTCCCATTCACCACGCTACAAAACACCTTGATAGACTCAACATTCTTAGGCTGTCAATATTGGTTACTAGGGTCTACACTGTCAATGCACAACGACTATGACATCTACAGATGGCGCACAACTCGAACGGAGCCGACACCTTGACGCCCTTGCCAGGTATGTGCGCGCGTGCCGATATACTGTTGTTTCTGTGCACATGACTGACTTGTCCCTAGACACCTACTCCTCCTACCTCGATTTCTCTCGATCCTCGACAATAGCAGATTCCGATAAGAAGAGCACTCAGAAGTCGAAGGTACAGAATGGGCCGACTTCGAACAAGTTCTCGGCCGCACTTGATGGATCTTGGAGTGCTACGTCCTCCGTCAGTAACATCACCCCGAGCTCCTCTCCATCGTCATCAGGCCAAGTCAAGAAGACCTCTGCGCAGGCGAAGCCCACTTCTCAACAAGACCATTTTCGAATTCTCGGCCTGCCAACAGAGTTGCGCAAGATCGTCTTCGACTTCTACATGGAAGGTGCCCGCTCGCCAAGGCAGAATATCGTTGTGGTCGAGCACGAGCCCAGCAGCAAATATCACAATCGGCCAGAGCTGTATCAGACCAAGCCAGATCAGGACTACAAGAAGAAGGACAAGAAGCGACGAAAGTGAGATCTCAAGACGAAGACGTTCCTGCCACCATCACCATCGCCGATTGCACTTCTCTTCTCCACACAGCAAATGCATCAAGAAGCACTCCCATCCCTCTACGGCAATGGCACTTTCGTCTTCCGCACTTTTCGGGAACCGAGCGTCATTCTGCCCATGCTCGGGGATGGAGGAGCGAAATATCTCCACAGCATTCGATATCAATCAAGGAGGCTATATCAAGAGCTGGGTCGGCAAGGCACTTGATACCCTCAAGATCGCCAAGAGTCTAAGGATCTCCCACAACGATCTCTGTCCCAATCAGGCACGTGGTACGACGGTAAAGAAGTCCGTCAATAAGCCCATCACGCGTCAGACACTCCTTCGAGATCTATCTCGAAGAGGAGATGTGGTCGGAGTGGCTGACGAGACTTTCTGTGTAGGCCCCGTATGCAGGCTGAGTTGTGGACCCAGATGCGCGTGGGGTCTTGCCATTTCCACTTACGTTGTGGGAGAGGCTGTGTTCGTTTCGGTGAGAGGAGTCCGTCGAAGGTTTCAGCTAGCGTATGCGGCCTCCATGTACGATCAAAAATCCGGAGCCAAATTTGTGGGAGGTCTTTCACATTCCAGTTGTGTTGCAGTAGAGGCTTGATACGGAAGGAAGCATCGGGGTGGGCATGACTGATAGAGACGATGACTTATGGGCCTGCCTCCCTACCTGTAATTAGACTCAACTCTCTACTCCGACTAAATTACAATAACCATAACAAAGCTGAATCCGTTTCGATGAGGAAACGAGGAAATATCGTCGAAGTGCTCGACTAGAGTTTGTAGCCTCTTTGGGCAGGCGAGCTTCTTTCAGAGCCACACTTTTTTCAAATAGAAGCACAAGTCGACTCGACGGGAAGTTTTCGTCGAAGGGCTTCATAGGACTTTGGAAGCTCCCAATTGCGGAGCTCATTATGCGTGATATGCTTCACGTCTACACGCTGAACTGTCACGCTCCGTCTCTCGATATGGTTTATGCTTCCCAAAGATGAGTGCTTGGTCCACGGCGACTCGACCTGGTGTAGAGCTGCAAGTAGTGAAACGGCCCTACCTCACCTTGGAAGCATTTGCATGTGCTTGCCCGCCCGAGCTCTCAATCAAGTCTATGCTCCTGAAGTATGAATGCTTAGCTCATGTCTGCGCAACCTAATCCCAGTCGCAAATACTGAAAAGGCCCTTTTTCGTCTCCAAAGCACCTGAGCGTGTCTTCACGCTCGACCTCTCGATTGAGTCTACGCTTCCCAAGAATGAGTGCTCGGTTCACGGCCATTCATCCCGTCTTGGAGTGCTAGCAGTAGGAAGGTGATACTTCAACTCCAAAGTATCTGAGTCTGCTCCCACACCATTCGCAGATGGGTACCAGCTGGCAAGGCAGAATTATTTGTGTCCGGCACCTTTACCTCATGTATCGCAAGATCGTCAACCATCTCACAGAGGACCTCGAGGACGACGACGACTGTCGCACTGCAGTGCGCTCCTCTCAGCGCGCCTTTCAGGCCGCAACCACTCTCTTCCTTGCGGCGCGCACTCTGAATCGCTACATCAAGGCCATCGAGACAGAGCTGAACAGGAGTGGCCTCAAATGGGGCGTCTCCACGCAAGCGCCACGCTCTGTGCAAGACTACGTTCGACACCTCGACCAGGTCTATGCTCGCGAAGGATGTTTGCGTGTTATACGGCTAGTTGGAGACGTAGAGTTGCTGCATGCCCATTACTACGCTGTCTTACATTTCACGAACCCAGTCACCTTCATCGAGTTCTCGTCATCTTGCTCTTTCTGCTCCTCTTTCGTATGATCTCGCCGCAAGTTGTCGCTGCTTTACGCGATCGCTGAAAGGGCCAACACGGATTGCTGATTTTGACTTGACTCGTTGCAGTCGGGTGTGAGCACGTCTCCCGGATCTAAACCGACGTATTGCATGGATGTACAACCTCCAGCCCATGTCTTCGCATCCAATGTACAAAGAACACGCGGCAGCATATTCTGCAACGTGAGAACGGTATCGTAACTGGTAGTAGGGCAATGTTGAGGAAATCCACGCTAACCTCTTTCGAGATCAGCCTTGGCAGCTTCTCTACTTCACCGCGATGCCTGAAGACAAGATGCACCAAAACCCACTCAAGATTACTGAAATCCAGGCTCTAAAACTGCTGAATCGGGAGTCAAGTATCGCAACTACTGCTTTATCAACGCTCATGAATTCTGCAAGTTCATGGCGGGCTCTACCGAAGCCTGGATATGAGCCTTGATGCGGCTCGCTCCAGGCATGCCTAAAGGGCTCCGAGCTCTATGGCATGATCGCAGACGGCACACTACACAAAACTGTATGCCACAAGGTCTACTGGCTGAGCAGAATATCACTGGGTGAGTCAAGATCTTGTCCACAATCTCTTTCACAATCTTTTGCTCATCTAAAATCATAGATCAGAACAGCTTTGGAGCCATTGCCGAGCTGTCTTGGGGCCATCAGGTATGCAGAGGCCGCCATGCCTGGCTTCCGATGACTGCTAATAAATCCACAGATGTTATAAAAGCTGGCTCGCGATCAGTGCCCGGTGGTCTATCGACACTCATCCGCAGTTTTGCAACTGAAGAAAAGCACGGGCCCAGTATCTTTGGCTTTGTTGTTGCCGCCACGCCGCGCTAGTGCCCGCAAAGTTTCCCGCCTGAGAGTCGCGCGTCCTCGAACGACACCACATACTCCACCTCGCATTTCGTGCATTCCATCCACACAACCACGCATCAACACACGACCTCGGTATAATAGTATCCCAAGCTTCACGAACCAACCCACTACATTTCGAATTCGATCGTCGCAATGGCAGGAGGCAAGGGTATGACAGAATCGCGGAGTGCGGAGTGGCACGGGCGCATCTAACAGCTCGACAGGCAAGACTGGCGGTAAAACCGGTGGAAAGGCTGGTGGTGACTCTGCTGGCAAGTCGCAAAAGTCGCACTCCGCAAAAGCTGGTCTTCAGGTACGTTTGCGACCATTTCCGAGCCTGTAGAAATACTGCAAACTTGGAGTCATCCGGCGCGTCGCATAGCATATCCTTGCGCCCGGTCGCACTCGACGACTCCAACATTGCGCTGCACATTCGCGTGCGTGTTCCAGCGCAATCCTGGGAGCTCGACGCGCCATAAAAACCCACAAAGCAACTGCTGACCTAGTCGCGCTTACTAGTTCCCATGCGGTCGTGTCAAGCGTTTCTTGAAGTCGCAAACCCAGAACAAGATGCGCGTTGGAGCTAAGGCTGCTGTATACGTTACCGCTGTTCTAGAATATCTCACTGCCGAAGTGCTGGAGCTGGCTGGCAACGCTGCGAAGGATCTTAAGGTCAAGCGTATCACGCCAAGACACTTGCAACTTGCGATACGTGGTGATGAGGAATTGGATACGCTGATCCGTGCGACCATCGCTTTCGGAGGCGTCCTCCCACACATCAACCGTGCGCTCCTGCTCAAGGTGGAACAGAAGAAGGGCAAGAAGGTCGATGCATAAGATGCTCAAGCGAGCATGCATCTGTAAGACAACATGCTAGGTGGAAGGATACCCATGTCAGGAAAGACACGTTTACGGCAACTGGAGTTCTCGGGATGGCAGGAGTTAGGGTGTTTCGCTATGCAGGGCACAGATACGCGTAAAGGGGCAGGTGTAGTAGTACACGTTTGAGCGTGAACCGGTATTTTGAAGCAGGCGGAAGTCTTGTCTCACGTTTACCTCTTGAATTTCCAGCCATATCGCGCGCGCGCGCGCGCGCGAGAGAGAGAGAGAGAGAGAGAGAGAGAGAGGAAAGGCAGCTTGCGAAGCAGTCCCCGCCAACCACGGGTTCGGTCTGGCAACGTAGGTTGATTCTGTGTGTCTCCGCTCGTTAACCCATCTGCAGAAGTACTCTATTATTAGACAAACGACTAGAATTCTGTGCGATCACCTGCCTTCTCTTTTAAAAGATCGATGTATATATAGCTGGAGCAGTCGTCCACGAGTTCTTGGCGCCGACACTAGTCTAGCTAGATAATGCTTCGAGGCACCGCTTCACTTATATGCTGTTTTCGGTCCAATACTAATCAAGCCTTTGCAGAATTCAATAGGACTTCGGTCTTCGAATTGTCTCCAGGGTTTTGTCGGTAGGGGCCATGGTGCCAGTAATTCCTCCTCGGAACAACACCACGTATCTCAGGAAGACCAAACACACCTACAGTATAAGCTGGGTCAGCCAACTTGCGACGCGACCTCAGCATTGCCTGCATTGGTTAAGATCAGTTCGTGGTCGACGGGGTGCACGGAAGAGTGGGCTATATTCTGCCAATTCGCTAAAACCTTACGCCGAGAATACTAGGTTTCTCGGGTTACGTGAGAATGCCAAGCCTCCGCAGAGCCGCGCACCGCCTATTTCTGAATATATCGTGTTGTCGCCTTTTTAATAGTATAGAGCCTTCTAAGGTATTATTTGTCTATCTCTTATCGCTATAGTAATAGTAATACGTAGGAAGTCGTAAGGCAAGCCGCCGCTAGCGCGTCGTAACGGTTATAGTACCAAAATACCGCTAGCGACTAAGGTAAAGGTAAAGTAGCTATTCGAGGATGGATTTAGTATCTAGGATATCTATAAGAAGTCCGGAGTCGCGGTTTCGACGCTATATCGATAGTATATTAATTATAACTTATTTAGCGAGTATTACTACCTAATTCGAGGCAAACTAGGTCCGTAATTAGCGATAATAGTAGAGATACGCGAGGTAAGTAAATCGATAGAAAAGTTAATATTTCTACTAAGTTATAAGCGCTAGTAGCTCGAAGAATACTTAACTAATCGACTAGAGGCATATCTCGAAGAAATAGCTTACGAGCTATACGACAACTTCGCCGTTATAGTATCGCTAAAGACGATCTACCGTACCCTTACCGAAGTAATAAAATAGAGCCGTAAAGCGTCGCGTAAGATCGCCTTAGAGCGTAATACGAAGAATAGGGCGGTTTAGAGCGAGAAATGTAAAGATTAGCCTATCGAGAAGTTAGTGTTTATAGATAAGACTACTTTAAATAAGAAGACTATATATCGCAAATATAGATAGTCTCTAAAGGATATTAATTACTACGACTTCTAGTTTACGTAGCGATAGAAGAGGATATTAGTATTGCCGGCTTTAACTATTAATAGATACCTACCTTGTACTCTATACGTAGAAGGAGCCGTAGATTAAGTTACATTCGATAACTAGCTCGAGAATAAGGTTTTACCTCTTCTTAAAGGTCGTAAGATAATCTTTATTATAGATAACTACTTAATCTACTATAGCGATAACGTAGAAGATATTGTTACTTTAGCTAGACATAGACTCGAGTATTTACCGCTATACTTACTAGATCTTAATCCTATCGAATAGACCTTCAATATACTAAAAATGTAGATAAAGAAGAATAAGGACCGATAGAAGGAATACGCTAACTTTACTAACTTCCTTATATAGGTACTAGACTATATTACTAGTATAGATGTACGTAAACTCTTCGAATATAGTAGTTATAACGTTAGTAGAGCTAAGCTTAATAATATATTACTCGGCTTTAACACTCTACTAGTATAGTACTATACTACGTCTATAATACATTACATAAATTAACAAGCTCCTTGAGTATATATATCTAAAGCTCCGTACTAATTTTTAGAATATAATATTACAATGTAGTAGTATAAGAACGTTAGAGAGGCTACTAAGAGTAAAAGCGGATAGTCCCGCTTTATATATACTAAATCTCGGCGGAGATCTCGATAGTAACGAGAGCGATTATAGTATGTCTAGCGGAGGATAAATTAGGCCGTTAAGTTATCAATTTGCTAATAAACTACCCTTCAATCTCGCCTAATTAAAGTAGCCGTTTCTCTATTATAAATGTCGTAATCGCTTTATAAGCTAACCGCTCCTCTTAGCTAACTTCTACTTCTAAAAGTACTTTAGGCTATCTCTTATAGAGCTATAGTCGTCTTTAAAGAAGCTAAGCGCCTTCCATTCCTTTATCGATAGAGTATAGATCTAATTATAGTTATATCGTTCCTTTATAAAGTAATCTTCTATCTTTATAAGCTACTTATTGTCTTCCGCTTCTAACTATTCCGGTTGCTTTACAATCTACTCAAAGAACTATTATAGAAGGCTTCGTAGTAGCGTACCAAGTATAGTAGCAACTCTAGTTAGAATAGGTAACTCTTACTAAGACTAAGAAGCTAAAGTTGAACTTGGACCTAGCTATAACTATTAATTAGCAAAGCTAGTAGTAAGGCTAAATACTGTCTCGAGAAGCTTTAAGTAATTAACTAGAGGCATAGTAGGTATACCTCGATAAGGAGTGTATGGATTAGGAGGCTATAGTAAAGTAGGCTCCTTCTTCGGCTTATCTCGTTTGTTCTTAGTAAACAACTTTATCTAATCGATAGCCTTCTATAGAAGGCTCTTTAATATAACGCCTTCCTCGCTAGCGATATAGGCTTTACTCTAGAGCTTGAATAAGTAGTTACTAAGCCATAAATAATGCCTCTAGGTGTCCGGCAAGTAAGGTAGAATATAGTACTATTTGTTAATATTAGGATAGCCTATAGTAAGGCATATGTTGTTAGCCTTAATCTTAGCTATTCTATTACCTCTAGTAGAGCGCTTCTTAGCAATAAAGGCGTTACTCTCGATAAGTTACTAATCGTTAGGCTTTAACTTAGACTTTGGCGGAGCGATAGGAGGTAAGTCTTTAATAGTAGTAAAGAACTCTATATCTATGTAGATAGTACTAATATTCTTCGGATCGTTAGTATACTTAAACGCGGCTTTGAGGCCCTTCTCGTACGTATCCCCTAAGGTAGTATTAGCTAAGTATCTTATTGTATAAGTAGTTACCTACCTAAGTAGAAATTCTCTCTAAACTCGTACTTCTTCGTTACTATCTTCGTAGTAGTAACGACAAAGCGGTTACTAATAAATATGTCCTTCTTCTACGCCTCGTCGACGGCCTAGCGATAGGTATTATTACCGAAGCGAGTAGACTAGCTAGTGCGATCTTCGTTAAACGACGAGACGAGGGTTTTACTAGTAAAGAGGCGCTAGGTTTACTTATATTAAAAGACATTACGCTTATCGCTAGACTTAGTCTCTATATCGTCCTTATCTATCTAAATACTATTGATTTTACGTTACCGTAGCCGTAGCGCTACTAACTACTTCTTTATAGGTAAAGCCTTACCTAATCGCGTTAATTCGCCTTTATTAACTTGTCTAGTTACATTAATATCTATAGCCGTCGAGGCGTCCTTATTATCCTTCTACTATTACGTAAAGCGCCGGTAAGTATTACTATCGTATATTAATACGTTTATTAACTCTCGAAGCGCCTATACCGCCGTCTTCTTCTTCGCGCCCTTGTTCTTTACGCCCTTCTTAGGGGCGTCCTTCTTAGGCGGCGACTCGCGCCTATTAATAGTATCCTTATAAGCCGGTAACTCCTTATCGACTAGCTTCCTCGATCGAGTCGTACACGGCGCGTTTTCGGTAGTTAACTAGTCTCGTAGTATCTCGAAATACTACTTTAAGAGGTAACTAGCGCCGTAAAGAAATACCGTATCTACTAGCTCGGACGGTAGCTATATAATAATTATCTTCTAGCGGTATAAGGATTCGATTTAAGGTCTATAGAAGCATAAGAGGAGCATTCTACCTAGTAAAATACAAGGTAAGGTGCTGCGGCTCTGCTATGCTTGGCATTCTCACGTAACCCGAGAAACCCAGTAACAGAAAAGCCTTGAACCTTTTTCCCTGGCTAGCAGACGAGGATGTTGACAAGATCGACGCGGGGCGAATTCAAGAATTGCTTCAAAGCAAATCTAAGAAGGCTTTTCCCACAAGCCCCTCCTGCGAACTCGAAGATGCCTTTGAACCTTATCATCATAGGCGGCGGATCGCAAAGCGAGACCAGCTGTAGCAACGAGCGCTCAACAATCTGGAATCCCATATAGTTCTACAGATCGCCAGAGTTCCAGCAGTGGAGGGATCGCTGTGATGTGTATGATGGGCGACGTCTGCAGTCGCTCCGACTGACATGTAGAACACAGATAGGAGAAGAGGGTGTAGAGTAGCATACAAGCTAGCAGGGATGAGAACGGAGCGAGGCTACAGTATTCGCATCACGCGTTTTCTTTTCGAACATCGAATGCGTAAAGAGCGAATCTGATCTTGGATCCTTCACCTCAGCCGTGCCGCAATTCAACGTCGCAGTGAAACAATGGCTGAGATTTAGATATGCAGCTGGTAAGTATCGATATACCAAGAGCCGGAGTGAGCGCTGCCCGAGGATGGAGGCACCACAATTCGAAGATTCGAAAGCAGCATAGAGACTACGAATGAAGCTACTCGCTCGCTCATCAGGTCCTGGTCATCTGGCCATGGTATTAATGGCTTGCTGGCAAGAAGCGCGACCGTTTGGTTTGCCAAGGTGACGAATGCCACTACCTGCACCGGTAAGCAATCTTTTGGAACAGATTGAACCACGCATCTTGGTCGCATGCAATCCCCAGTTCTTGCCGGCGAACAGACGTGTTGCGAAATCGTTGGCATTCGCATGCAGGAAAGCAGGGGCAGGGGCAGGGGCAGAATCGCGGTTAGTCAGCGCGTCATTCTGCAATGGCAGCTGTCGACCTCGAGACTTCATTCTGACTTGAGCATCACAATCGCTCGAACGCGCACCTCTGACAGACTAAAACCACATTGATGAGAGAAATGCATTCCATCTCCGGAGATGAGACCGAGCGCCCGAATCGCCGACGATGTAGTTTCCTGGCATTGACACATGAGTCTGGCTCACCGACATTCAAAGAAGGCCTCAGTGCTCAGAGAGCAATACCAAATCTTGGATTACGGGTCTCCGGAGCCAGCACACTCACACTTGACGACACCTGCAAATCGTCCATTGAGATTCAATGCAAGCGCTTCAACAGATACGCTCAGTATCTAGGCCCATCTGCCGGATCTGACCAGCCTTGGGAGACCGCCGATGCAGTGAAAGATACGTTGAACGAAATAGAGCACATTTTGATGCAAGCAGCCGATTCGATACGTGCGAAGACTGCTCAGCTGGAACGGGACGTGAAGCAATTCGCTCTAGATGTCTCCCAACATGCCGATTCCAGGTGGTATAGGCATCTCAGAGATCTGACATGTAAGTAGTGAGCAAAGCGATCAAAGGCGGGACGTCTGATGACCAGGGTAGCGCTGGACGACTCGAAACTAGTGGAGACGCTGAACAAGATGCCACTTTCAGATGCTGAGGATTTTGCTGCCTACTTGAAAGAATCACTGCCCGCTGCAGCGAACCAACCAAAGCCAAATCACGAATTCTTTGGGAGAACTTTTACCGGAAAGGTTCATCTGCTTCTGGAACGCATTCTCTACGAAAGTCGAAATAATCGCTCCGCAGCGTTCTCGCTTTTCGTTACTGTGCGAGCCAAGGTTCTCTTATCGGGCAGACCTCGTGTACATCCTCGAAGCCTCGAACGGGAGCAGCAATATGTCGATGAAACTTTACTGTGGATGTTGGATCAGCACTCTGGAGCTGAAAATCTAGAAGATTATTGGGACTTTGCGGCATCTTGGAGAGAATTACTCGATAGCTGGCGGGAGACGGGCTCAGATCCTGCCACTCTTTTACGGCTTATAGATCCCGTTCGAAAGAAAGCGCAAAGGGAGATCCGCCATCGCGTCGACATTGCAGTCGGTAACAGGCTACCGGCCGAGCTTTCGGACGCAATTTTCGAAAAGGCGATGCTTGCTGAGGAGGTGCTTTTCGATGATTGAACATGCAGTCCACCAAAAAAAATGCAAAGCTTCCAGCAATCCGAAGAACTTGCTTGTCTCTACATGAAGCTCTGTGCCACGCGAAGCTTGACACAAACTTGAATTTGACGGCACGTGGGAGCACGCTTCGTGGACAGGTTGTTTGCGCAGGTCTCGCATACATCCACCCGGAAGTGGAAGAAATGAGCATTCAACTTGCAACGAAGGCGTCGCTGCCGATCCCCATCAGGCAGATCTCCACAGCGTTCTCTCTACTCAGCCACGTAAAAGAGGCGGATACCCGAAGCCTGCTGTAGCACCGCGCAACTCTTGCCAAACATTGATGCAGCTTGCGGTACGCGTTGACCGCTTGAGATGGAGCCAACGTGTCTAGAACCTCGTTCCTCCATGTTCACGAATAAGTATGAAGCAACGAGATAAGTCAGCTCCTCACTCTTGCTCTCCATCAACCACAGCAGCACAGTCCTTACCACATCATCACAACATGCAGTTCAGCACACTCCTCAAACCTTGCGCGCAAAGCCACGCTTGCCCCATGTTCCTCCAACTCAGAGGGCACGAAACCGAAGAACATCAGCTGGTAAGCAATGATCCCCATTCCACTTCCAATCTCGGCCTTGCACACAACTTGTAGCTCCGCCTCCAAATCCTCGTCGGACATCCAAGCCGCCGAATGTGCCTACAACACTCGCACCTCCGACACCGGTGACCTTCGCCGTCTTCGAAATCGACCACAGCGAGGACGAAAACCACGGCGCCCCTTCCGGAACTTGTTCGGCCTACACTTGCACAGTTTCCACCAGCTTTGAATCCGATAGCGATTACTGGACTTTCTTCTGGGGTGATAGTTCTGGTGTGGGAACGGGTTGTATCAAAGATCCGGAGACGGGAGAGTGTGGGTGCGTGAATGGCGATGGAAAGTTTTACTGATGGGAGTGACAGGTGTACTTGAGAGGAGATGCAGAACCTTAGATTTGGGGATGGTTGGGGAGAGGTCGAAGAAACCAGGTTGAGAACAATGCTTCTAGGCATTACAGTAAATGGCATCTCAACATCATGTCTTTCCCCGCAGAGCTGTTTGCTCTGATCACCCTTTATTCCCAGCATAATACTTATCCCCCTGTACCGGCATAGCATAAGGATTCCCTCCATCATCAACAACCATCCTAGCCTTCTGCACAACATAATGCCTGCCCTTCAAACCCCAAACCGCAACAGACGGTAACTTGAAACCTCCTAAAATTCCCGCACCTCCAAATTTCGTGATTGGACAAATCTGACTGTTCTTCGGTGTATGTGGATCAAATTCCTCATGTTCCAGCGCTGCCAACTTATCGGAGTGATCAGAGTATGGGTTGGCGGTGCTCCACGTGTATAGTAAGAGATCGTTGAGCAAATTTTGCATCACCACCGGCACACCATGATACACATCCAGAACATAGTTCTTGGAGTATGATGCGACATCTCCCAAAGCGTAAACTCTTTCGCCCGCGACATCGACGCGGAGAGTTTTGTTGTTGGTCAGAATATATCCGTCTCGAGATTTGATCGACTCCGGAGCGAAATCCGAGTTCGGTTCCACGCCCGTGCAATCGATATACACATCCGTGATATGCGTAGTCCCATCTTCAAACGTGATCCTCGTAGCACCGGTTTGATCGAACCAGGATTCATGACTTGCGACGCGAATCCCATGTCTTACGACAACGCCGAGTTTTTTCAGCATTTTTTCGGCTTTGGCTGATACGTCGGGTTTGCCGAGAGCTGAGACTTCTTTGAGCAGGGTATCGCCGCCGCTCAAAAGGGTGATTTGTTTTGGGTTGGAGGATTTTTGGCGAAAGGGGAAATGACGTTTGTAGTTTAGATGGGTTGCGAGTTGGCCTGCGACTTCGACGCCGGAACAACCTCCGCCGCAGACGACGATGGATTTTGCGTGGGAGATTTGTTGATGGATTTTGTTCAAGGCGGCTTCGGTTTCGAGATATTGGCCGTGGAGGGAGAGGAGTTCGGAGCGGGCTGAGGTGCCGGTGCACATGATCAAGGCGTGGTAGGGGAGGGTTTGGACTTTGGGGAGGTCGGCCATTTTTCCGCCTAGGGGTTTGTAGGATGAGTATTTGGCGGCGACGAGATGGAGGCGTCTTTGGGCTTCGTAGTCGGTGCATTCGATGGAGACTGTGCGAGATGTAGCGTCCATGGAGACGCATTGTCCTTGGATGATGGTGAAATTCTTGGCGCGATCTTTGTGGAAGCCCGGTTCGATCGGGAGGAATTGATCTTCCGATTTGACGAGTCCAGACTTGACGATGGCGCGTGGAGCACCGATGTTCCAGTAGATATGAGTCGAAGGACCGACTAGAATCAGGCGATACGTCAAGCCAGCATCGTTGATCTTGCTGAGCTGTTCGAGCGTTGTGTCGAGAAAGTGATGAGCGCAAGACAAGCCACCAAATGATGCTCCAAGAATGATGATATTAAGTGGTTCAGCAGCAAGGCCAGTGGGCTCTTCTTTTGACCGGAAGCCGGCAAACTCTTCATCGGTTGGCGATCGCATATGTTCAGGACTCATCGGGTTGGAAATGATTGGTCTCTCTCCATATGCAAAGCGGGTGGGAGATTTCTGGATGGGCAAACGAAGCTTGGGTTGTGCGTTGCCGGTCCAGCTGTCGTTGTAGCCGGGCATGTCAGACATGGCTCGAGGTCCTCGGGTATCCGTGATGACAGAACGGCCATGTCCTGCTCAGAGATCCGCTGAGTGACATGTTTAGCAGACGACTCTTCACAGTGCTGGTCTCCATGTTCGAAGCTGCATGCAGAAGGATGGACAATGAAGAGCACTGACAATGAGCTTACCGAATGTAGAGCCTCAATGGCTTTGATGAATGCCAAGGCACATTACATTCCACTGCATTGTCATACCGCGTTGGGTAGACGCGTTGCAGTGGCTACTATTACGTATACATAAGTCCCCTTTGTATCACTTTGCCGCCAAGCCTCCGTACTGTCTGGATAGGTCGAATGGAACAGAAATGTAGTGCTATCGCTAGCAGCAGCCTTGTCGCAACCAAGTAAGATGTTCCGTCTCGCTCCAATCGCGCCATGCTGAATCGCAATCATGTGGTCGTATTCTTCGTGAAGCATAGCAAGGTTTGGAAGTGGTCAATATCACCACCATCCTGGCGAAGAGCCGACGTAGTCAGCGTCTTTCTTTTTCTCCATCATCATGCGTTCGATGTCCGCCTGAGTCATGATCTTTGCAGGGGGTGTAGCCACTGGCGTTGAAGTACCGCTTGAGGCGCTTTTGGCAGGCGATGTGCCTCTCGCCAAACCTTGGAAGATGTTGCCAAGCACTGTCGACGATTGCGGGGACGTGAGTGAGTGAAGATGCGCATGCGACAAAGAGGGCGGTGCGTGCGGTCGTTGTGGGCGAGACTCGTTGAGGGCAGAGTGAACGGCGGTTGCGTGCGCGTTGGCTTGCTGCTCGTGGATATGTGCTAATCGCTTTGCGGCCTCGGCTTGCTCACGCTCTTCAAAGTACTGCGCCTGCATGGAGTCGACGGGGAACATGGCGGCGGCGGTCGCGTTGGGCTCGAGAGTTGACGCGGGATGCGATGTGATCAGAAATGTGTGCGTGTTGTTTTGTCCAAGGTCCAAGGTGGCACGCGAGATGCTCCGCGAGCCGGACACTGCGACGTGGTGTAAGAGATGGTATATGCGCGGCGAAGCGGAAGGCATAGGGTATTATTAGTAATATATTATCAGGGTCTAAAGGAGAATTGTCCGAGACTCACTCGGGTGGAGTCGCATGGTGTGCGGGCTGCTGCTCCGATTCGCTGCCTCTTCATGAGGAGCTCGTGACTGTCACGTGACCACACTCCCCTGAATCTTTAATATGCCATAATCCATTGTCGGTAGCATCTAAAAGCTTGCACCTGTCAACACTCTTCACTAGCATGACTTTGCCATTTCACATGGCAGCCTTAGTCGGTAGCGCCTCAGGTGCCATTGGCCATCATTATCTCGACTTCTGCATCGAGTCTGCTCCAGCCCTGCAACTCTCTTGCTTCAGATAACATGGTTAGTGGCCACGCGTCTCCGCAAGCCACGCTTGCTGTGGTCTTCACTTCAACATTCATCGCAGCAATATGCGTGCTACTCAGATTATGGACACGCCTGGTCGTAGTACGACAGCCGGGGATCGATGATCTTTTGGTCACGCTATCGATCATCTTCTCCTCAACCTTCTCAACCTGCGTGGCAGTGCAAGGTGAGATTGAACGACGCGGAACTGTGAGACGAAGAAGGCATGCTGAGAGAACGAAAGTCCATTACGGCTTAGGGAAGCATCAGCTTTCACTCTCTGCTCACAATGAGCTGTACTTGCTGAAATGGTTCTGGGCATCCATATGGAATTACTACCTCGGTCTGGGACTGGCGAAGCTGTCTATGCTTGTTCAATGCATGAGGATATTTGGGCATATTCCCAAATTCCGCCGAGCGGCCTGGATACTTGGAACCGTCATCGCCGTCTTCACAACTTGGACATTCTTTGCGTCAGTCTTTCTCTGTCGACCTATCTCAAAATTCTGGTATCCGAACGCGCCAGGAACGTGTCTGCATCGGCTTCCGTTATGGTCAGACCTCCATCTGAACTGGTGTACTTCGCTGAGTAAAGTCTAGGTTCTTCAATTCGATCTTCAATGTTGCGACCGACATTGCCACAGCAATCTTACCACTTCCTGTCGTCAAAAGTCTCAATCTTTCACGAAAGCAGAGGCGTGCACTAATGGCTGTGTTCGGTCTTGGCGGCGCAATCTGCACTGTCTCGTGTATCAGATTTTATGCATTGTATGCTGTGGCTACTTCATCAGATCCAAGCTGGGACAATCCTCAGGCCGCTCTATATGCCAATCTCGAGGCAACTGTCGGCATCATCGCAAGTTGCTTGCCCACGCTGAAAGGTCTTGTGACCGAGTTCTTCCCGAATCTCTTCTCATCCACACGATCTGGCACTCATGGGAGATCTGAAGAAATCGAGCTTGGTGACACTGGGAAGTATGGCACGAGAGCAAGTATTCATGATTTGAGAAATCATGATCGGGAACGGAATACACTGCCCAAGAAGAAACCACAGAATCGACGCTCCATATTCATGTGGAAACATGGACCTGGTCGCGTCAAGGTCACCGAAACAGAAATCGAAGGCGGAAGTCCGAGCGGCGAGGAGAGCACTACACCAAAGCATGGTGAGATCAAGGGCACCACGATCGTGGAGCAAGTCAAGGAGGGGCGGGAATGGCATGACAGCAAAGAAGACTTCATGCCTGTCAAACCTTAGGACACCTTGAAGTGAGTATTGGAGGTTATGAAGGAATGAAATACTCACACAGGCGTCACCCTTCCTGCGGTAGGCTAACGTGATGTACGAGCTTCGAACTATGAAAACATCGCGGTCTTATTGTGTGGCGTGGATCGACTATTCGAGTCGATCGATTGCGTGCCGACACGATAAGTTGATCGATTGTACTATCTGCCTAGAAATGCAGAAGCGCGCGCGAAAATGGTGATCCAGCGTGAAGATGAACCATCATCCTTCTAAAGCTTAAAACTCCGCAATCCTTCCGAAACCAGATCTCAACAACCGCGATCCTTCCGAGCCAGCCTGATACAGCACATCTTTGCTTTGTGCTATCTGAACCTTCCAACGTCATGAATGTATCGAGGACGATATATTCTGCAAACGATGGCGAGATTTCATCCACCTGCAAAGACAACTTCACGATTCCAGAATGCAATCCATTCTGCAATATCGACGACTTCGACAAAGCGTAACCCATTCACATCAATCATCTGACCAAGAATCTGATAGCGACAAGAGCCTCTCCAAGCCCAAGGAAAAAGACGGACAAGATGGCTCGAAATACTTGATCCTCACCACGGAACATCTCGAAGATCACGAAAATCCCCAAAAATGGTCTTACGGCTATAAATGGACAGTCACCGCCCTCGTCGGATCGGCCGGATTCGTCGTCGCCTGGGCATCAGCAATCGATTCAGAAGTCGCTCCTCAAGTCATGCAAGACTTCGGCGTCAGTCAAGAAGTAGCATTACTCGGCACTACTCTCTTCATGATAATGTTCGGAATCGGAGCCGTCGTCAGCGCGCCCTTTTCCGAAATCTTGGGTCGTAATCCAATCTACATCATCAGTCTGACTTGCTTCGGACTCTTCACCATGGGGGCAGGACTCTCGAGAGACATTGTTTCTTGGCTCGTATGTCGCTCTTTCGCTGGAATGTTCGCTTGTCCACCTCTTACGAATTTCGGAGGCACGACTGCGGATTTATGGTCGCCTAGGGAGAGGACTTATGTTTTTCCTGCTTTGGCTTGTTTGTCTTTCGTAGGACCTTTTCTTGCTCCGACGATTGCGGATTTCATTGGGCCTAGTCCGCTTGTTGAGTGGCAATGGACGGGTAAGTGTCTCTTTCCAAAATCCGTATGCTTTTCGAATAACGCTGACCACCCACCGCTTCTTCTAGAATGGATTACACTAATAATGACCGGCACCCTCGTCATCTGCATCACCCTCTTCGCCCCCGAAACCTACGCCCCTATCCTCCTATCCTGGAAAGCCTCCCACCTCCGCAAAACCACTGGCAACTCACGCTACCGAGCAGAAAGTGAAATGCACAATGAAAGTCTCCCCAAACGAATGCTAAAAGGCATTGCTCGCCCCATAAATTTCATTCTCACCGAACCCATCACCGACCTCTTCGCTTTGTATCTCATAGTCCTCTATGTCGTGCTCTTCGGCTTCTTACCCGGTTTCGACTTCATTTTCGGTCAACATGGAATATACGGTTTCGACCAGTTGCACACCGGTCTTTGCTTCTTGGCAATCGATGTCGGGTTTCTCTTAGCTTTGTTACCGGTTCGGCCTATCTATAAGCGATTCCAAAGAAAACTGAAGGAGGCGGAGGAAGCAGGGAAAGAACGAGTTGTTCCCGAGGAGAGGCTGGTCTATGCGATCGTTGCGGCACCATTACTTCCGATTAGTTGTTTTTGGATGGGTTGGACTGCTTGGGCACGGGTCAGCTTTTGGTCTCCAATTGTCGCGAGTGCGGTCTTTGGGTTTTCAGTCATGGGCATTTTCATCTCGTGCTATCAGTAAGTCGTGCTCATCTAACCCCTTCCAACCCAAACAAGCACTGATATGTTCCGTCTAGGTATATCATCGATACCTACGAGACCTTGGCGGCGACTGCTCTTGTTGGGATGACAATTTCGAGGTACTGTGTGGTGAGTTAAATACTTTCCTTCGTTATTTCGATTCCGGTGACCGACTGATGTTTGTGCCAGAGTGGTCCCATGGTCATCGTTTCGGTGCCAATGTACACGAATCTTGGAGTCCATTGGACTTTGACATTGCTTGGATGTCTGGGCATTATGATGACACCATTACCCTATGTCTTTTACTATTTTGGACCCATAGCTAGGAAGAAGAGTAAGAACGCGACCGACTTTGATTGAGTGGTGAAAAGAGAAGAACATGCTTTGCCGAGGATAGCGAATGCTGAGAAGAAGGCCATCGAGCTCAGAACACATGCTGGGTAGGCCTCCATAATATGCTTTTGGGGTATCATGAACGCAGCAGAAACACAATCTATGCGAAATTCTCATCAGAGCTCCATCTCCTCAACCTCCATACCACAGTCCACGCATGTTTTCTTCGTCATCCCTGTTTCTGGGTCTTCCACAGCTCTTCCCCATTCATGCTCATGTCTGCCAGGCCCGATCACGTCTCCAAATTTGCCGCCTCCTCCACTTCTCGCTTTCTTGTACGCGTCAACTCGTGTCCGCTTCTTCAGTTCATTAAGCTTGTTCCTGAATTTCTTCTCTTTCCTCTCCTTCGTCTCTTTAGCGCGTCTTTCATACTCGGCATCCAGTCCCTCGGCACTACCCCATTTCTGATCACTGAAAGCATACTCTTCGACCTGACATCGCAGGTACAGCATCATGTCATGCCAAGTAGACTTATGCGGATTAGGTTTTGTGAGATGCGGGAGGAGGTTCTCATCCTTCAATTCGGGGTCTGTGAGGAGATAGTCTTCCTTGGCTTCCGATTTGGTCAACAGTGAGTACTTTTCCGGATATTTGTCCTTGCAAGTATTGCAGACTTGGCACTTTAGGAGCTCGTCCCATTGGTAGTCAATCTCCAGACTGCCGCACTCTCTGCATTTCTTTCGGATCTCTGCATCCAGTGCCGAGAGCCCCGGTTCGTATGGCCCGCTCCTCTGATCCCGCAATCTCTTCTGCAGCTGCCTATACTCCCACTCCTTCAATGTCATATTCGCGGGCTTACCGTCCTGGTTGGGCGCATGTAGTGTCTTGTTATGCGGGTCGTCTTCCTGTGTCATGAAGCCACCTTTGGTGTCTGTCATTTTGCTGAAGTCGTACTCGACGAACTTCTGAAACTTTCTCGCTGCTCGAATGCCATCATCTTGAGCGGTAGCCAGGCCATTATTACTACTCGGTGCTTTGGCGGGGGAGTTGCGAGCATCTCGACTGGTTGCAGGCACGTCTTTGGTTATGGAAGCATGGGTTCGCTTCTGACCGGCGACTGGGTAGGAAGCAGCTGCGGAGGGGCGTGACGGGCCATTTCTGTTCTGTGCTGCTTCATGCTGTGAGCGAAGTGCTTTGGCTCGTAGTCGGCTCTCTTCCATGCGCCGCACTTGCTCAGGCGTGATCGGCGACTTAGCTGAGGCTGCTGCTGTAGGTCGTGGCGGCGTAGACGGCCGCTCAGAGTTCGCCATCTTGTGTGTACCTGACAGCCTTTGCAAGACCGTTGGCGCAGAAGGTCTGGTGGCGATGTCATCTGCTCCGGCACGAGGCAACAAGGCTGATGACTAAGCAATGCACTAAGATCGGCGCTAGAACTACTGTAACTTGTAAGATCCGGTACCGAGCCGCCGGGGCATTCGATTGCTGCCAGGTTTGCCACCTGGGGTTGACACCTCAGCACACTGCTTGCTGTCGGTATTTGCTGCGAATCTATCATGTTCTGCAGTGACTCCTAAATCTGTCTCGATGAGCAATGCCTGCTGCTCAGCGCATCCAAGACATCACGACTCCATCGACACTGTAGCGCGAACCGCCAGGGCGACACGGCCAGTCAACACGTGTCAAAGCCTGGCTGCCGTCATGCTACCAAGGAGGCAGTCAGTATGCTGCTGGATGTATCGAACGATCTAAGGGGTAACACAAACGCTCTGATGAGGCAAAGCAGTCGCCAATTCTTGCAGGAAGGCTAAGAATTCGCGGGAGGACGGAGACGTATGGCCATCTCGTCGCCTGAGCTCCAGATGCACGCCAGGGTGGCGACCTGCAGCTTTCACTTCATACATGCAGCTTCCGAAAGTTAGGAGGCATACCAAGCTCGATCGAACCAATGTTCCAGGCAAGAAAGGCCGCTGGACCAGGCGCACCATGTTAAGCCTGAGCTATATAACGCCTGGCCGTAGTGTGCATGGAATTCGAGTGTATCTTGGCGAGGAAGTGGCATGCTGCAAGCTGTGTAGCGCGATGCCGTCTCAGCTGATGCTAGCGGGGACGAGGTGCGCAAGCGAGGTGCGGCCTCCCAAAGGATGGCGCATGCACTGTGTTCTTCTGCCGCAAGAGGCTTCCCGCTCCGTGAAAACTCCAGAGCATTTGGTCCAGAACACTGGCAGACCATATCCTTCTACGATGATCTTGGCGGTGTTTACTTTGCTGACTCTCGCTTTGACAAGGCAGAGGAAATGTACAAATGCGCACTTCATGGCCGTGAAAAGGCCCTGGGACCCATGCATCCACTCACTCACGACGTTGCGTTTCATCTTGGCCGTTTATACCACTACCTGAACCAGTCCCAAGCTGTTGAAGAAATGTACTCAAGGGCATTTCATGGTAGAGACCTTCATTTCGGCCTGAAGTCGAGATTGACTCAGAAGACCTTGCAAAGCCTCGGTACTCTGTACATCGAGGATGCAAATTATCAGCACGCAGAAAGGCTTAATCTCACCACGCAAAGTCAGGCTGTTCGTGAAATACGGGAAGCACGACTCATCGACATTGTTTGTTTGTAAAGAGTTGAGTTCGCTGTATGAGATGCAGCAGCGTAAGTGCAGCATGTATGGGTATCGGGCTGATGCTAACAAGATTTCAGGCTATTCTGAAGCTGAGACCATGTACAAACAAGTCATCAGAGGGTATCAAAAGGCGGTTGGCATGAAACATGGCGACACGCTGATGGCTGAAAGACATTTCGCGCTTTTCCTCGCCAATTCTGGAAGACTGCTATCTGCGTTACAAATGTTTCTCACATGCAAAGAGCACTATGAGCTTTTCCATCCTGACGACGATGAACCCCATTGCAAGGATGAAATCGAGACGGTCGGCACTCGTGGCAGCTTTCTCAAAAATTTAATGAACAATTCTGTGCTCCGTGGGCCTGAGAGGCCTAGCAATTATCGGCATTGTGCTGAGAGTCTTGGCCATGATAAGCCATTCCGCGAGTGCTCGCTTGGCTGTCGACAGGTGATTCGTACAAGATCATTGCTGAAGCCATCTCCGATGCAGAATTAGACAACTTGCTTCGCTTCGTCCTTACGCGCCGAAGTACGCTGCAGCATATCTGGCTTCGCAGATGTTATATCAACATGCAATGTCAGGACTCGGTCGCGGATGACATGCTCGCACAGTTCAGCGAAGAGCTTTCAGCTGACACGTGTCAAGGACATCCACGTGAATTGCGGGCGGAGAGGTCGATCCAGGACTCTCGTGCTGCAACAAAGGGTATTGTTTAAGGAGAGTGGTTTGGTGCAAAACGCCCTTTTCTGCCGCAGTCAGGTTGCTGATTCTTGGGAAGTCGCGACTCGGACATAGCGCGCACGTCTAAGGGCTTGCCGACATCATTCTTCGAGCGTTCTTCATTTATCTATCCAGCGCTACACCCTCGGTGCGGGAAAATGCTATCCCGTGACCCTCCAAAGCATATCCAGACTCAGCCTCGTCATTCCTGATATAGCAGGTTAGCATCCTGAAGCCTTCGCGCTCCTCATTCGCCGCGACTACGATCTCATCTCCTGAATCCATCCTCTTTTCCATCAAATAACCGCTTGTTTATCCAATGTGGTCATCTCCGTTTACTTTGGGCTCGTAATCCCAGGCATGGGTTGCATCGCTCTTCATCGTCAACTGACGCTCATTGTATGACTCAAGCTTCACGAGCTCTTGGCGAGATGGGCCTGCATTGAGAGCTGGAAAGTATTTGCTAGCCTGGGTTCCTGTGCGGACCCACGCTTGTGGCTGCTTGTAGCCGCAGCCTGTAGATAAAGGTTTCTGCATGTGAAAGCCAATTCCGGGTGACTCGCGAGGACGCATTCACAAGGCCCTTCGGAAGACGATAGACGTCTGCAAACATCATATGTCCGACTACGAGCAAATCGAACTGCTCCCTGTGTGAAAGGAGAAATGTGGAGGCAGTCTCTGGGTCTCATGAGCACCGTATCCTTTTGTGCTCCAGTCTTGCTGAGTTTGTCCCCGCATTCAAGACCTTGCTGGTTTCTTGACGTACGATTGATTACAGACCGTTTCATGACAGTGCACCAGTGCCATCAAACCCAGGACCCGGACCAGGGAACTGCATCGCTCCTAGATCTGCCGGGCTAAAGTTCCAGTCATCGAAAGTCCACGCAGCAATTTCATCCAGATCTAGCATCTGCGTAGGATCTGTCATCCCAGGCTGCGCGGCGCCAGCAGTCGTAGCAGGATTGCTCGAAGGACAATACTCCAACATGCCTTGGTTCAACCCCCTTGGAGCGACAGGCGCAGTATTGATTGTCGTTGTCTTCGTACCAGCAGGATTATCTTCTTGGCACGCCATGATCTTGTAGTAAGGTCTTGTGATTTTGTCGACCGCTTCTTGCATGAAAAACAGCCGTTTCGAAGGTTCCTTTTTCGATTTCATGTATCCACTGGCGGCAAGCAGGATCCACAATTGCCGCTGCTCTCGTCCAAAACGAATGACCTTGTCCGTCAGCATTTCAATCACCTCTGGTACCAATCGTAACGCGGCTTCGTCTATGGCTCGTCCAAGGGCGTCGTCTGCATGAGGGTTGTTTGCTGTAATATGGCACAAAGACAAAGCTGCTCGAAGCTGGTCATTACAGAGCATCTCGAGAGCATAGTAGCCTTTCGAGGTGAGCGACTTATGGGCCTCGATCATCTTGGTCGCAGTCTCGATCAAAATCATACGAGAGAAGTCACGCTCGGCCTTTGTTTCCGCAGTCCGGATCTGACGATCATGCAGCACAAGGAGGTACTGACGTAAATTGATGGAGAGCATCGCACGAGGGATCTCAGAGCTAGAGCCGATCCAATCGGGCATAGATTGAAGGAAGTAGTCGATCTCATCAGTGTACCTCTTTGACTCCTCGAAGGAGACTGGCTGACGGATGTTGTTTAGATATGTGTTCAGTGTTGCTCGAAGCTGATGGGAGTCGCTCGCGAGGCAGAGGAAGGATACAGGAGTGAAATCGTTCGGTCTCCGGAGAGCAGGTAGATGAGGCGTTTCTTGATCGATATCGTCGTCGCTGATGTGTGTTGGAGCAGGACAATCGCTTTGCAACGCCCATGGGGCCGAGATCATACCTCGATCAAAAGACGCCTGTAATTCCAACTCGGTCACTGCTGCCCACACTCGTTTCCTCAGCTCTTTATCAAGTACCGAAGTCGGCTTTCGTATCAGGTCGGGCGTTCGATGCAGTCCTGCTGCCATGCAGAAGCGAAGAACACTTCCACATTCGGTCCATGTCCTCTTGAACTTTCGTGCGGCTACTTGCTTCGCAACCAGCAGTATTACTCTGACCTGAAAGTCTATTGCTGCAACATGCTTCTGACTTTGTGCCAGCAACCAATTGTCAACCGCCGATATCCATGCGACAGCTTTCTCGCGTGCTGTGGAACTATTCGCGCGGTAGAGCCAAGGAGATGTGCTTGTCAAGCACTGAGCAGCGGCCATCATAAGAAGAACCATGGCAACGAAGTGTGGAGTGGAATTTTCGATGCCTTCTGTCCACATCTCGGTGTATTCTTTCCAGAACGATGGTAAATGGATGACGTGGTAGAGACTGCCGTAGTTGTCCAAATAGAGTTCTATGAGCTGATCTGCTTCAGTCCTCAAAGGCATCATCGCTTTAAGCTCGTCATTGGACACAGCAGGATATTTCGAGCCAGCGTAGTCGACACGATCTTCGAGCGAGCCCATATCCTCCTTGATCCTGGACAAAGCTGGAAACTGGTCGAATGTCTCTCGAGTGAAGCCATGAAGTTCTGGGATCCGAGCAATCAATGCGCCGGGATGGGTATTGCCATGAAATTGTGTCTTGAAAGATTGACCTCGGAGTAGTGTTGTTTCGCGATCCTCGTCAATGTTAGTCTTGTACCTCACCATTAGTCTTGGGTTGCTTACCTGGACTGGTGCCACGGTTTCGCCGCCCGTGATGGACTCTGGCGACGGTGGAAGGTGCATCTTGCCTGGCTGGCCGGAAGCCTTCGCCAACAGACCCTCAAGCTGCTTGATGCGTCCATCTTGATATTCCAATCGCGACAAAAGATCTCCTGTAGGTGCTGATGCGCCAATGGGTCGAGATGAGTGGGCGTAGAAGGCTGGTAGCTTGGTAGAATGATGAGATCCGGGGGTGTTCTCCTGTATAGGATCTCGCAGTGGGGCATCTGTAGCATCTTCAAGGTACAAGCAATTCGAGGCTTGGCCTGCCTTCGTACATCGACCGCAGGCTGGTAGGGCACGGTCACATTGAAGCTTTCGTCGGCGGCAGTCATAGCAAGACAGTACCTTTCGGCGCCGCTTACGGTCGTTACCTCCGCCGGCGTCTGGCGACCTCGTGCGAGGAAATTGTCTTCCCTCGGGCAGGAATGGATCAGTAGGCATGATGTTTCTGGAGGTATAAAGGTCTGCGTTGGCTCCTGGAGATTCCTCTCCTCACTACTCAGCTTCGGAACACCTCTCGCACTAGGCTTCGTCTCTCCTCTGATCAGATGTCGTATGCTCTGATTAGATCATGCACAGAGGAGGCCCTAAGGGCAACACAGCTTACGTAGGCGGTCAACGAAGGTATTGTGAGTTGGCCTTGTCCAGGCGAGACCAATGGGCAGACAGTCAGATTTTCCTATGTCCGAGGGATGCTCGCACGAGCTCGGATGAACGATTCCTGAGAGGGATGGGTCTGTTTTCGCTGGCTCAAGTGCATTTTCAGTCAGGATATCGGCTATCTATGATTCTGACGGCGATCTGCGGTAGCCCTGAAAGAGATGAGTGGTCTTGAGAATTGATGGAGCAGCGCGAGCTTTTGCAAAGGTGGAAGCGTCGCAGCCGAGCCCTGGGCCGAGGTCATCTCAGAGGCTCCTACTATACCTACGCCTTCAACCTCAAGAATCACTTCGTTCATCTCAGGCTTCTGTTCAACTCAAGATCAACGTCCAGCGAATGCTCTCGCTTTCATGGATCGCGAGGTTCCTTGCATCTTACACCATCAGCTTATTATTTCTCTGTTTGCAGCACTTTGGGCAAGCACATGATCTATACGAGCCTCACAATCCGCTATTTTGGCGGCGATATATCCAAGGTAGTTGGAGAAGCGTGCGTACGAGGCATGATGAATGGTGGAAACCAGAAAAAACTCCTGGTGAGTAATAGTATCAAAAGTGGCAGCTATGTCTGCCTCGAAGTAATCTGCGCGACGACCCAATTCTGGTTGTACAACGTGTCGCTCGCCAAGGACCGGCTCGCAACTTATTATTGCAGCGTGGTTTCACTCCCTGTCCAATTGAAGAGCATGTTCGTCTGAAATCCGCGCACTACAAAGCCGGCATTAATTGCGTAGCCAGTGCTCAATTCCCTTGCGCTGATTCCTGTATCCGAAAGTCCGCTGCTCGAGCAGCGATGTCGATTGCGCAGCCACATCACCGATCAATCGCAACTTCGCTGGCTCGGAGGCTGTATGCTGGGAGATCAGCCTGATTCGTTGCTGTGCGATGGTTTGCCGCATCTGTGGTGCTTGCTTGTCAAAGTAATCACGGTTTGAGCTTGTCTTCGATCCGTCGCTGGCGATAATGATATCATGCCTGTTCGTAAACCGTGATGTCATCATGCTGGTCGATTGTCGTATCATTGCTATGATGTTGCTGCGCCTCTTGTGTCGTGGTTATGAAGAAGAGCAATGTATCGAGAACTTCGCGTTCGTTTCAAGCACGTTCGCGAAGTGTCTGATCGTGGTGCTCCTCAGAGTAGAGTGGTATCATTTGTGAAGGTAGAGTTCGTATGTCTCGTCGAAGTCCTTCATCCAACGCATTCTGATCTACCTCGCTTCCTTGTTCTTGCTTGCAACTTGGCTCAAAGCTTCGTGGTTGCCATGGTAGTTGTAGTCAGTGAAGTCCATCTCGAACGCATTGTACTGAGACGTCGATGAGACCGATGATGATCTGCTCCAAGCACTGTCCCGACGTTTGGGTGTCTGGCATGTGTCCGACGCAGCGGTATTGTCGTCTTTGGCAAGACGTTCGAGAAGTTGGTGCACGGTGAGCTGGTATGTAGCCATGCTGTATGTTCCTTCGTTGCTCTTGGATGTCTCGATTGGGAATCTGGATACAGGTCTTGGAAGAATGATTTGATTGCTGCTTCTGGCTCTGCAACAAAGCTGTTGATTTATGCCTTATACATCAAGCGTGGGAGCTCTGCCTACTTGTACTATGCGATCTAATCTGATCCTGCATGTATTGCAAGCTGGTCGAGACGCTAGTAAGTCCGAGCCCTTGCAAAAGTCAGTACCCTCGCACGAGCTTGTTGCTCAGCAGCACGGCGGCGGAAGTGGACTTTCGCCTCCACCGTCCGGAAACTCCACGTCAGGCGCCGACGGCTGCGCATAACACCGCTCCCGACTTGACTCCTGCCTCTAGGCAGCCATTCATCGCATGCGGCGGCTAATCGTACGTGACCAGTGACTCGATGCGCAGAAGGACAGAGAACGCTATGCAGTCATTCCGCAGGCTGGGTGGAGCTGGTCGCTTGTGTTGGAGGCGGCCATGTGGCACTAGTTCGGCTTTACTCGAACGTGGGATGCGGGATGTCTTGACTCGTCAATGCGCAAGTTTGGTTGCTATAGAGCTGAGAGCTCCGTCCTCGTACAGCCCTGCAGCCAGACTTGCGCAACCACGTAGATAGCTCTGAAAGCTCCAGGCCCAGCGAAAGAGGCGTGGGGGACTCTTGGTTGCTGTACTTGTCGTACAATAGATGCGCAAGTGCATGCAAGACTACAGCCTAGTTGATGAGCTTGCCGTAGAACGGTATACCGCAAGCAGACAGCAGCATGCGTGCATCTCGATCGTCTCGGGCTGTGGTGTGAACAAATACATGTAGTCCAGGAATCATCTTGGGCGGGTACCTGCAGTGGGTTTGGTCAATGTCTCTGCAACAACGATCACATTTCCAAGAGCGACTCACATGTCATAGTTGACTTCGATTTCTGGGAATAAGGCAACTTCCTCGCCCGTCAGACCAAACGCGATGTTCCCGCTGCTGTCTCCTGAGCTACCCTTGACACCCTGCCAATCCTTGATCTTGGGCATGACAATATCGACAAGCTTGCTGAGAAAGTGATACATAGTCTCACCACGCAAATCAGCACTGACAGATAGGTGCTGTCCTTCTCTGATGCCGAAGCCAGCGACACTCTTCGCCGTCTGATGCGCTGTGACGCGTCGGTTGGTGATGGCCTGGAGAACCATCCCAGCGACGTGTAAATGTGCGCTGTCCTCTATTGCGCCCTTGACCATTGTGTGTACCGTGATGCGCTCCAGCTTAGGCACGTTGCGGAAGGTAATGGGCTTGCGCAGCAGTCGCAAAACATCACCACCTCGTGGGCCACGCAGCGGCCTGTTCTTGAAATATGGAGAGTCTCCTACCCACTCTCTCAAGCGCTGACCTTTCTTGTGTGGTTTTGCGCCGGGAGGAAAGTGTTCATATGCCAATGTCATGAGATCTGGTGCAAATGTGTCGTGATAAGTCTGCTCGAGGCGCGGGAGCGAAAACGGACCAGGGCGAAACTCGCGTGACGCTGGATCTGATGGAGGCGGAGGTTGATGGGGATGGAAGGGTCCGCGGTAGTATCTTGGAGGTCGAAATTGGTACCTAGCAAGAGTCAGCATCCATCGTGTTGCAGTGGCAAGCAAGTATTATTACCTGCTAGCTGGCAGTTGTGTTCTCCGCCGCCGAGACCTGCCAACAGGATCATATTCGCTCAGCCGGTCTTCAGCCTTGTCAATGCTCGTGCCTAGAAATTCCGTCTGCTCCAATTCCTGAATCTCGCTATCGGCCTTGCTTGCAGTGTTTTTCTGTTCTCGCGATGCACCTCCTGAGGCATCGGTCGATGCGTAGCGACGGCGTTGTGATGTCCAGACTTTGCCCGCAGGGCTTTCTGACAAGCGCAATCGGCTGAGAAAGGAGGCAGTGACCTCCTGCAATGCCATTGTGCTGAGTTGATGGTCGCGCAATAATAATGATCATGCACACCTTCTTGGACATTCGGCAACGATTCGCGCGGCGGCCGGACGGCAAGACCCGGGTAGGTCGATGCTTGTTAGAGTATAGGGGTGCTGTTGTATACAAGCTGTGATCAGTTCTAGCTGTGATCAGTTCCAGCTGTGATCAGTTCTGTGATCAGTTCCAGCTGTGATCAGTCCCAGCTGTGATCAGTTCTGGCTGTGCTATGGACGACTCGCTTTCCCGAACTCCGTCGCTTGTCTTAGCAGCCATTTCCACACGTCGTCCCCGTTGTTCTCCAGGTCACCCGGTCGATAATTTGCCTCCGTAACGTCAACATCAAGGCCGCAACATTGCAGACCGATCGTGCCAAAGGCCAAGTTGCAGGTGAACAATTCCGCCGCCTAGAACTCGCCATCCGACCAGCTTAGGCCTGGATAGAACTATATGTACATCTAACAAGGACCCCACCTTTATCTTCAGCCTCAGGGAAAAGGAGAGGGAGCATCTCCATACAAACAACCGCCTGAACCTCAGCTGCACCTTCCGTCCGCCGACGCTCCTCCATGGAGCTATCGCGACTGAGGTCAATCGATGTCCAGCATGAGCGGCGTCCATCGATTCCTCAGCCGACGCGACAAGAAGAACCCGCGAAACTCATCCGTCTCCAAAGTATGCACTACTCTCCTTATTCTATACTGTCTTCTCTTAGCATTCACTATGTCTATTCCCGACGAGGCTGCATGCCTCAGTCCATTCTGCGATTGCAGAAACAAGCAAACATCACAAATGCCGCCGACATATGAGCAGTCGGAGCAGCAGCCGCTTCTGCCCTCATCTGCCATGGACAAGGAGAACCGCCGCCAGACCAACCGGGGCTCGTCAATGACCAGAATTGCCTCATATTTACATGGCAGATGCAGTAGATCGCCGCGGAAAAAGTCCAAGCTGGTCGTTCTTCGGCAAACTTGTTCCGCTGTACCGCTATGTCAGAAGGCTAACAGAGCACTTGCAGGAACGTAAGAGCGACTCGTCTCCCGCCAAACATGTCCACCGACCAGACCACTTCGGTGGCATATTTACTACTGAACATGACTCGAGGGCGAGACCAGACAAGGACGAGGAGAGGCAGATCAAGGGTGTCTTGGAACGTTTGCGAAATTTTGGTGTCAATACTATGGTCGAGTCGAACGCAAAATATGCCTTGAGAACAACACACGGTGGAGCAGATGGAGATCAAGCATTCCGGCTGTTGATGCTCCTACAAGAGACCTATGAGGGCATTGTGAAGCCGTATCAGCCTACCACGAAGCTGCTTGGCGCGGAAAACCGAAATTTCGTGACTTGTTACCTCGACGCACTCCTCTTTGCTATGTTTGCACGACTCGATAGTTTCGAGGCGATGCTTTACGATAACTTTGAGGACCTGCCCAGAAAGAAGCTTGCAGGTCTGCTAAGACTGTGGGTGAACATGCTACGAACGGGAAGGTTGATCACAGTGGACATTACGAAGCACTTACAAAATGCCTTGGCCGAGTGTGGATGGGAAGATGCTGCTCGGCTTAAGCAGCAAGATCCATCTGAAGCCTTCACCTTCATCACCGGGCAGCTCGGGCTTCCTCTTCTGACTTTGAAGATGGATCTCTATCACACGGGAAAGGAGGAGCCGCAGGATGACCATAAATTTATCAACGAGAGACTGCTCGAAGTAGCGATCCTTGATGAGCCAATCGAAGGAAGCAGCGTCATCACGCTTGAGGACTGCTTGGAGCACTACTTCAACAACCGGATCGAGGTGAAGCGACATCTTGAGAACCAACGTAGGAACACGCTAAAGTCCGCCGAGCTAAATTTGATGGAAGACCCGACGAAGGTGGAGAAAGAATCAGGCCTTCACGTAGAGGTGGCAGAGATCGCACCCAGCACAACAGGGACCCCGATCGTGCAGACGCCCATTTCCGAGATTTCGACACCAATCACTCCATCGTACAGTAAGGATCCGATCGAGAGAACAAGGCCGACTGCCGGCAGAAGACGCGGCGATAGCATATTCAGCCAACGTAAAATCGAAGTTTTGCAGGGCTGGGATCCTGAGAAGAGCAATGAGGATCACGGCACACCGCAAGAGGTAAAGGAAAGGAAGATGAGCACTAGGACCGAAGTCTTGATGCCTGCGTGGCAATTTTTCAAGCTACTGCCATGGTACACAGACCACATGCCTACCAGCGACGCACAGGTGGCTGCCCACTTCTCTAAGAAGCGGCCCGTCCTTGGCATATGTCTGAAGCGCTATTCCTTCACCAATACTGGCCAGGCCATGCGACGCGATACCTACGTCGACGTTCCACTCGAAATTGCAGTGCCAAACTTCGTCAGCGATGACAATATGGATGAAGGAGGCCCTTTGGTCGGCAATTTCCGGCTTTTGTTGCAATCTGTCGTCTGCCATCGCGGCGTGTCCGTAAATAGTGGTCACTATGTCTGCCTGTCTCGCGGTACAGCGACCAACGCAGTGCCTGAGAGTCATGAAAGCAGCCGCAGAGGGAGCATGACCGACAGTGAAGACATCGAGGACCCGTGGATGCGCTTTGACGATCTTAGCACTCAGCGAGTCACCTGTGTTGACATAAACGAGGCACTGAGGCAAGAGACTCCATATCTCTTGTTCTACCAAGTACAACCGATTGGCGACGATGGGCACTCGATACACGATCTGCCCAGCTATGAGGAAGCTACCTCAATATCACAGTCTGACTTGCTCTCACTAGAAGAGAAGCCATACTTGAATTCTGGACTTGGCTCGGAGAATACGCTCGAGCAAGTACCATCTCAAGCCCTGTCTGAAGGCAATAGAATAGGATCTGACACTGTAGACTGGGCGTCTGGATCTGGCAGACCGAGCCTCGACACCAGCACTGCCCTCGATGGTCCACGTGGTCGCCGTAGTATAGATGATCGGCGGCGAAGCATCACTTTCGATGATGCGAGTGTGGTCGGAAGCGTCTCTGGTGGAAGTATCCGCACAGATCCAACAGGCTCTGTCCCTTCGACTCCAGCTGAAGAGCAACCTAATACCTCCGAGAAGAACGGCAACAGCTTCTTGGCAGTCGCCAATAAACTTTCAGGGTCTCGGCGCGTTAGCCGGCAATCGAAAGGAGCCCATTCCAAGAGTCGTCCCACGAGCACGGGACCGGATAGTGCCCACAGCAGCAGATTCAGCCTAAACCTGAATATGTCCAAGTTGACACAGAGAATGAGCCGCAACGACAACAATGGAGCCACCGAGGCAACAGCAGGCGAGCCACAAGCGACGGCCACTGTCCTTGAGGTCACGGACACAAAAGACGAAGATCCATGTGGAATCACTCCACGCTTTGGTGAGGCGCACACTCGAGAGAACAGTGATTCTCAAGACGTGGACAAGGCGGCCATCGGCACCCCAGAACAGACGGGAACGCAACTTACACATGGCAAGACTCACTCCATGTCAAAGGAAGAGAAGAAGGCCGCAAAAGAGAAGCGTCGAAAAACAGGCCAAGATGATAGAGATTGTTCGGTGATGTAAGCATTGGCGGTTGGGTTTGCATATTGCATGGGCATTAAATGATACCTCTTTTTGCAATGCATTCAAAATTGGTTGCGGCCAGGATTTGGATACGGACACATTGATGGCTTTCGAGCGTGGCGTTATTGCTGCTTTCTGGACGCTAAAGGGTGTGGAATCAGACGCATGGCAGCGTTGGAACGCCTGGTCGCTGCTTGAACGTAGCGCTATTATGTACATACAGCATCAAATAGGCTGGGAGTCTCACGGAACTTCAGTGCCCTGCATGTCATCTTGCTGTGGTGCACTTGCAACAGCTCTACAGAAGGCTTTGCGAATGATGCGAACTTGCGGCCTCTTCGTCAGCACGACACTATCGGACATATTCGGAGCATTCGTCTGCTGTTCAGCTGTTTCTTCGAGATGTGACAGGTGTCAGCTCGCATGTCGCAGCCTGGCGGCCTCGTTTCGTGCACCAACAGGCGTAACGACTCTGCTGAGCATTCCATAGCCTGTGTATGTAGATGCGTCCGTGGAGCGCTGGGTGCTTAGTAGAACCTGGGGCCTGAAGTTGACGCTATCACAGTGCTCACAAGCCACTGCAACACGAGAGCTCGGCGATCATGAGATTGACAGGTACGTGTGTAAACCTGCGCGGTGTTGAGGGCTCTGATCCAGCACGATCGCCACCTGTTAGTATGCTTTGCTTGGCGCGTGCGGCTGATCTCCCAAGCCGAGTATGATGTGGAAGCTCAAGAAGATACCTTCTGGACGGTGACATTAGCGCTGTACATGACGAATGTAGCAGGCATTCACGTAGAATTGGGTGTAGAAGAAAAGTAGGCAAGAAGGCAGAAGGGTGGCGGTGCTCGAGCCGCCAGCTTCAGAGCTCTGCAGCTGGTGGTGCGCGCTATACTCAGCTCGGCATGTGAGGCCCGGGGACAAACAAGGCGTATCGTATGTGGCCGCCGGTCCTCAGAAGGGGCCGCCATAGTTCGCATGTTTGAAGAAGATTCCATGACCAAGGCTTGTTTGAGTAACATTACATTGGCTTTGTATAAGAGAATTGTTTCATCTCACCTCCCAGCCTTCTTGTTTCTTGAGAGACAAGTCTCATACCAGAAGGCAACCAATCTCGAGAATACCTATAGCCATCTCGGTCTACTGCCTTCACCGTTATTCGCCATGGTGGGCGCAATCGATAATATTATTGCAAAGTGCAATCAGCACCTGGACGAAGCATATGAGTACCTACACTATCAGCGTCAGGACCGATTAGCACGAAGCGTCGATGCAGTCATCGATCACTTGGCCGGCATCAAGGCTCGCCATACCGAAAGTGTTCAGCAAATCGTCAATGACTACAACATAGAGTTGCTTGGCAAGGATGACGACCTCAGCAAACGCCTTCAAGAACTCGAGCAAGAAAGGAGCGCCAGACGTGCCGCAAGCCGGATTGCAGAGCAACGACAGCAGACAATCGACCAGCAGCAGAAGACTGTCCTGGACCAGCATGAGATGATTAAATCTTGTGAGCAGACGATTTTGGATCAGCACAAGATGATCAAATCTCATGAGCAGAGCATCAAGTCCTTACAAGATGCGCTCGCCAAGGAACGAAAGAATGCCGAAGACCAGTACCGGCAAGGCTACAAGAAAGGTTTCGCGGAGGGCGACCAAGCTGGAGGTCGAGATGTGAGTGAAGTCGTGGCCCAGCGTTCGCTAGGACAAGGTCTCCAGGCCTTCGATGCCAAGAACTACAAGGATGCCAGGCGAGATCTGCTCAGCGCGAAGACTGCAATCGACAAGATGACACCAGATCGCAGAGGAAGATTTGAAACTTCTAAGCTCCATTACGCCTTGGCAGTCTCCAGCGCGTACGTTGAAGACATTGAACAAGCCAAGTCTGCCTTAACAGCATTCCTTCGTCACACTTCGGCTTTCGCAAACGACGAAGAATTGCTCCAGATTGCGCATGTGCAGCACCTGCTCGCACAGATATGCATTGGGCTCGATAATCTTCCGGAAGCCATCGCCGCTTGTGATTCCGCATTCAAGACGCGAGATCGCAAGCTCGCGCCAACGCACAACTGTCTGCATCAAACAATAGCTCTGCGAGCGCTGATGTATGAGTACGCCAAGAAATCGCGCGACGCCGCCACTTTGCGTAAATCGATTCCAGACCAGACAAGGGATGCGCTACAGCAGCTTTATGGTAGTCTAAGACCTTTGGAGAAGACTATTGCACGTGGCAGTGAACTCATTGCACAGCCATCGCCGGCGACCCAACTTCTACCAGTCTGGTTGATGGCCAATGCCAAAGCCGTGCCAGTGCAGCCATTGAAGCCAGGGCAGCCATTGAAGCCAGTGTCTACTCCATCAGGCAAGCAGCAGGGCGGCAAAACGACCCAGCTTCCACCGACGCCGCCCAGGACCCCAGCTGTCGATAGGAAGTCTCGCGACGCCTTGCTCACAGAGCTGAATTTGACCACTAATCCAGGTCAAGAGCTGTCATGGCGCATGAAGCAGGCGGTCGTTACCGGCAACCAGAAAGACGTTGCTTCTCGAATCGACAATGGCGATCACGTTGGTCCACCTGCTTTGCACCTCGCAGCACTCTTCAATGAGCTCGAAATCGCAAACTTGCTTGTTGAGCGTGGGGGTGCCAATGTCAACGGACAGTGCACCTGCAATAGCTCAAAGTCAGGCAAGTCCGTGTATGGCGTGACGCCGATGCATCTAGCCATCGGGGCTCGAAATGTCAAGATGATCCAGTACCTGGCCAAGAACGGCGGTAACTTTGGACGGCAAGCGGCAGGAGCTGGTCAAAGGTACTCTGCTCCACCACTCTGGCTATTGAATGAGCGATGGTTGTCAAAGCCAGGAAATGCTGAGCCACAGAAGGTAGTGACGGTGTTGGCCACAATGAAGGATTGCGGTTGGGATACGTACGCTCGACTGAATGACGACGGGCGAACCATGAAGGATTTGGCGAAGAATTTGGCGTCTAGACCGGCGTTACAGGGTGCTGTTCTTCAATTCTTGTCCTGAGTGTTCTTAGCCCTATAGTTTCGTAGACATCATGATACCAGAGCTGGGCTCAAGAGCTATGCATGATAAATCATCTGCTCGTGCCATATCGTGCCTCCTTCCATTTTTTTTTGAGTGTCCCTGGCAGACCATGTCGCCTTATTTTTCATAGAATGATCGCCCAGGCGAGCCTGCAGCATCTCTCTCTTGAATCGCTTCCTCGGAGTAGGCTCGTCAGCCTGTGTCTCCGGCAATCGGTGTGATGCTCGGTCGCAGGTCGCGGCCAATGGGATCACGGCACATGTTCATGATGAGGAATTAGCCCAGAAGCATTTCGCATCGTGATGAAGAACATTTTCAAGCCCGTTGGTGCGCATCTGAGAGTCGAACTTGGTGTCGATGTTGGATGCGATGAGAAAGGACAACAGCAAGCTCAGCTCAGCATTGAGCGCCAAGACAACTCCCAGCCACCGCGGACTGCACAGTCCAGACACTGAACCTCTATAATAAATCGCATTGGCTTTGAGTCATCACCTCACAATATGATGCCCTGACAGTAAACAACTCCAGCTCACAATGACGGAAGACTCTCCAAACGTTCGCGTAGGAGTGGGCGTCTTCGTCTTCGATCCATCCCAAAGCACCGGATCAAATCCATGCTTCCTCATAGGCAGAAGAATCGGATCCCATGGCGCGGGTACCTATGCACTTCCTGGCGGTCACCTTGAATTCGGCGAGACACCTGAAGCCTGTGCCGCTCGGGAGGTTCTCGAAGAGACTGGACTAGAAATCACAAACATCCAATTCCTGACCGCTACAAACGACATCATGCTATCAGAAAACAAGCACTACATCACAATGTTTATGACGTGTCTACGAAAGGACTCTTCTGCTGAAGCTCAGACTATGGAGCCTGACAAGTGTGAAGGTTGGGACTGGGCATCTTGGCAGGACCTCGTCAAATGGGTAGACCAGGAAGGTGTGGTTGGTGATGATGGTGCGAGAAGAACGCTTTTCACGCCTTTAATCAGCTTGATACGCCAAAGACCTGGAGCTTTGCCGAGTGCTTCATGAAAGTACTGGAGAGAGACTGATAATCTGACATGATCGGCCCATGAAAATCTCACTTTCATGTTCATAGATCCACTGTCACAACCTATGTTGTACTGTCAATGGTGCAAGGTGCAATCGACGCTTTGGACCAGGACGAGAGGCCACCTTTATACTGCATCCGATCCCTCACGCGCCTTGCATTTACGCTGGGCGATCTGTGCTTTTGGTGTTGCATACGCAAGAGTCTATCTCAGGAGATGGTCAAGCGGGAAGTCTTCCCTGGTAGCACAGGTTGTTGATCGGAGCCTCAGCGAGAGAAGCATCACTGATACTAGAAGTCTTATCAGTCACAATTCATGACCTCCTTCTCAATTTGGTCAGCTTACCATCTCGGCACGAGCATGAGCTCTGCACACTCATCCGGCGTGGTACCAGCATCATTGCGGTAGAACAACCTCGGTCCATACATGTCCTCTCTCCACCAGGTATAGAACGTACCAAAGACATAAGTTGTGTCATCCTTGTTCTCTTACACCGGATGCAAATTACCGTCCCCATTGCCCTGCACACTCGGCCCTTTCGTGCCAATATCATGCTCACTCGCACATTCCTCGTCCCATGTATTCGTCCATCCGACATCCCTGCCGCCATTCTCATCAGCTTCATCCAGTCCAGCGGTGGTCAAATCACTCATTCCAGCAATGTAAGAAGTCGCGGTGAACCATTCGGAATTGAAATGCCGAGCATCGTACGAAACATCCCTTAACAACGACCTTCATTGCTTTTATGCTCGAAACGGTTTCGACAGCTCTGGTTCGAAATGTCCCAGCTTTCTTGTTCTTCCGCTTCCTTCGAAGCTTCTTCGGTAGCCCTATTTTGTCTACTGGTGGCCCATCGATCCAGTACGTGTATAGCAGTACCTACATGCCCCTCGCTCTGACTTCATGGGCAGCTGCATGCTTCGTGGCGCCAGTTTTTGGAACGATCTTCGGAGGAGCAGCAATTCTTCACGTTGGCTGGCGCTTCTCGATCTGGGAGGTCCTCCGGTACTGCTTCTTCTCGTTTTCCTGCCCGAAACGAGTCCGGCAACAATGCTCCCACGTCGCGCGGGGCGCCTTCGACGAATCACTGGCAACGACAGTACCCGGTATCGCTTCTGAGAGTACTCACATGGGGGCAAAAGTTGACTTTCAGAAATTCGTCTAGGAATCACTTGCGAATATCACGAACCTCGACCCGACAATACTGTCTGTCAATGAATACCTCTGCCTCATCTACGGCATCTACTACTCTTCCTTCGAAGTCTTCCCTCTAGTTTATGGTGACATCTACCATTTCAACTTAATACAGTCAGGCTTAGCAGTCCTAACTCTAGCAGTTGGAACGCTTATATCGTTCATCTGCTACACTGGCTTGCTGATCGTGTATCCCATACCAAGAAACCAAACCGACGACGCAGGAAGACCAAAATTGGCCACCATCCCGGCCCGTGTTGAATTACTCGTCCCACCCATTGGGATCTTCCTCTGCGGCTGGTCTGCGAATCCCAACATTCACTGGATCGTCACCATGATTGGAGTTGCAATGTGTCCACCTGGAGTGTTCGCTGTGTTCCAAGCATTGTTCGTGTATATGGCAATCTGATACCCCAGGTTCTCAGCGAGTTTCTTCACCGCCTCGGCGTTCACAAGATGTATTTTCTCGCTTGGTGCTGTTCTGTTCGCTCGACCTCTCTTTAAGAATCTCGGCATTGGACCTGGATGCAGTCTACTTGCTGGACTGATGGTGGGATGTATCCTTGGGGTACCTGCGATTTCCCATTAAGTTGAGAGCAAGATCACGGTTTACAGCTAAGGTGTGATCGTATCGGTATTGAGCTGGACCGCTTCGCTTTACCAATATTGGGCCACCGTCTCCATACACGGTCCAATCACCTTCATGCGTTCCACATGTCTAATGTGCTGAAGGTCTCTGACCGGTCCTAACTCACAGATCTTCCTCCTACCTTTCGCTGTACCAGCTTGCCACCCATCCTGCCTTGTCCATTTCGCCCAAGTGTCCATTTCAAGTATTCCCTTTTTCCAAGCCTCGAAATCCGGATTGCAACCACATACAGAATGAGGCCGCTTGGTATCTTGACTGTGGTAGAGATTGCAGATATCGAAGCGCGGCTGTGCTCAACTATACACTGCCTTGGAGTCGTGATACTGAACAAAGGTCTCTAACAGTATGAGCACAGCCTTGTGAGGAAGTAGCAGTCCATGGTCGCATTCAAAAGCGCCGGGACGGAACGAGACTGATTGACACAATTGAGCCACTGACAGACGTCCGGTATGCTGAACCTTCGAAGCGGCATTTCCCTTCTCCTTCTCGAGAAACACTGCTCTATAAACGCGCTGGACCAATTCGCGGCGGGACGAGAGTAGCCAGCCGCAATGGCCTGATGCGTACACAACAGAGACACGCCGTCTCGTAACCTAGCGTTCCCTACCTATCTATCACGAGGCGATAACAGGGCGCCTCATTATTCTTGCGCGACCCGATGGCCGACGATGATTCGCGGCGGAGTTCAGCCATGTACAGGCGCTCCAGCAATATGAGCGAGGCCAGCTTCCTCGGCGATGTCGAGATGGCTCAGGACGAGATCTTCTCCGGGCCCATGTCTGAAAGCATGCCCACCGCCTCCAGCTCCTTCTTCCATCGGCGATCGAGAAGGGATTCAACAGCCAGCTTTGCCTTCTTTGAGGAAGAGCGCGACTTCGACGATGATGAGGGGGGGTATGTGGAAGAGGCGCTGATCATTGAGGAAGAGGGCCTCGAGAGCCAGAGTCTCAATGGCGAGAATACATTTCTTGAGCCTGAGATGGACCAAGATCTCGAGAGTGGGTATGAGAATGGCTCGATAGCTTCGCCTAGGCCACGAAATGGAAGCAAAGGATCAGGATACTCAAGGACGTCAAGAAGTTCAAGAGCCACTCGCAGATCGGAGGATTCTACACGGCATTCATTACAAAGTCCTCTCTTGAGACGGCACCACTCCGCTGGATCAGAGACGAGTGGGTTCCGCGTTGGTGGCAGGATAAGCCAGAAGATCTACATCCTGACCGAGGACATGACTATCGTGGCCACTGGTTTCAAGACGTCACTCTTCGGATTCGCTATTTACTTGGCCCTGTGTCTCTGTACAGGGGGGCTGGGCTACTTGCTGCTGCGTTGGCTGCCAAGATGGTACGTGAAGCTGGTCGGTAGGCAAACCCCATTGGGCGAATGCGACTGGGTCGTCATTGAGAATCAATGGGGAGAAATGGAGGTCAAGGATTTGAGCAAGCAAGAATTTGGCCAGTCTCTTTCACAAGTCTTCGGCGTCAGCAGAGCCAAGTGGCAGGACTACGACGAATATGATGATCCGATTCTTGACGAACTGCGCATCCTAGACTACCGGTACATTCGATTCGCCTACCACCCATCAAAGGACAAATTCGTCCTTGGCAACACTTGGAAAGATCCTGCTTGGACAGACATCACCGCCGTACGAGCAGGCATCGATGGAGATGAGCAGGGCGTCCGAGAGCGCATATTTGGCAAGAACGCTATCGAGATTCGGCAGAAGACCATTGGTCAGCTACTAATGGACGAGGCCTTCCATCCATTTTACGTCTTCCAGATCGCCAGTATTATTCTGTGGTCTATGGACGAGTACTACTATTATGCGGCCTGCATCTTTGTCATCTCGGTGGTCAGTGTAACAACCACTCTGATAGAAACGAGAGCGACCATGAAACGGTTACGAGACATTGCGCGCTTTGAATGCGACATCCGCGTGCTTCGCGGCGGTTTTTGGCGATATGTGGATTCGAGCGAGCTTGTGCCGGGAGACGTCTACGAAGTCACGGACCCCAACCTCGGTCAATTTCCCTGCGACAGTATTCTTCTGTCAGGTGACTGCATTGTTAACGAGAGCATGCTTACAGGCGAATCTGTGCCAGTATCCAAGACTCCAGGCTCAGATGACACTCTGGAAATGCTCAATCTGAGCGCCTCCACGATTCATGCCGACGTTGCCAAGCATATGCTTTTCAGCGGTACCAAGATCATTCGAGCTCGACGACCACAGGACGACAAGAGCGATGAGGCTGCTGCTCTAGCTCTTGTTGTCAGAACTGGCTTCAACACCACGAAAGGCGCCTTGGTACGATCAATGCTTTTCCCAAAGCCCTCCGGATTCAAGTTTTACCGAGACTCCTTCAGGTACATCTCCGTCATGGCAGTCATCGCTGGAGTCGGTTTCATTGCCTCGCTGGTCAACTTCATTCGTCTGGGACTTGAGTGGCACCTGATTGTGGTTCGAGCATTGGACCTCATCACTATCGTTGTGCCGCCGGCTCTTCCAGCTACGCTCACCATTGGCACCAACTTTGCGCTCAGCCGCCTGAAAGGCAAGCAGATCTTCTGTATCAGCCCGCAGCGTGTCAACGTGGGTGGCAAGATCGATGTCATGGCATTTGACAAGACAGGAACTCTTACTGAGGATGGCCTAGACGTTCTGGGTGTTCGAGTTGTTTCGCGGCCAGCTAATAGATTCAGTGATCTTTTGACGGAGTCGCATACCCTGCTACCCGGTGCTCAGTACGAAAGAGATCCTACAATGGACTACAATGCTAACAAGGCGATCTTATACACCATGTCAACTTGTCATTCGCTGCGCATTGTGGATGATGAATTCATTGGCGATCCGCTTGACCTCAAGATGTTTGAGTGGACAGCCTGGCAGTACGAAGAAGGTGCTGAGCCAACGGGCGAGGTGGAAGAGAACAACTCTCTTGTGCCTTCCGTCGCTAGACCACCACCTGGAATGGAATTCGATCTCGATGAAGAGCAAGGCACTCCCGAAAGCAGAAGAGCGATCGAGCTGGGCGTCATGAGGTCCTTCGAATTTGTCTCACAGCTTCGTCGCGCAAGCGTTGTCGTCCGACAAATGGGCGGCAAAAGTGCAGACGTTTTCGTTAAGGGTGCTCCTGAAGCAATGAAGGCCATCTGCAAGCCGGAAAGCTTTCCTCCTGACTACGACGACCTTTTGGCATACTACACTCATCGTGGTTACCGTGTGATTGCATGCGCGACAAAGCACATCTTCAAGTTCAACTGGCTCAAGCTGCAAAAGCAGAAGCGTGAAGAAGTTGAGTCTAACTTGGACTTTGCCGGCTTCATCATCTTCGAGAACAAGCTCAAGGAGACCACTACAGAGATTATTGAAGAGCTCAGAGATGCCAACATTCGCACTGTGATGTGCACCGGAGACAACATTCTCACTGCCATCAGTGTGGCCAGAGAGTGCAGCCTCATCGATAAGACTGCTCACTGCTTCGTCCCACATTTCGTTGAGGGTGACGCGCACACAGCACTCTCCAAGCTCAGCTGGGAGTCTGTCGATAACCCAGTGTACCAGCTTGACGAGAATACTCTAAAACCACTGCCACCTCCTGCAGAACACGACTCTTCGCTGCCGTACGACGTTGCCAATCTGCGCAACTACTCCGTGGCCGTGTCGGGCGATGTGTTCCGCTGGATGATAGACTTTGCATCGCCCAAAGTGCTCCAAGAGATGCTTGTCGTTGGCCAAGTCTTTGCACGTATGTCGCCTGACGAGAAGCACGAGCTCATCGAAAAGCTTCAAAGTATCGATTACTGTGCCGGCTTCTGCGGTGATGGCGCAAACGACTGTGGAGCTCTCAAAGCAGCAGATGTTGGTATCTCCCTTTCTGAGGCTGAAGCATCCGTGGCTGCTCCTTTTACAAGTCGTGTATTCGACATCTCTTGTGTCCCGTCAGTCATTCGCGAGGGTCGTGCAGCACTCGTCACCAGCTTCAGCTGCTTTAAGTACATGTCACTGTACTCGGCCATACAATTCACCTCGGTCAGCTTCTTATACGCCTCTGCCAGCAACCTTGGCGACTTCCAATTCTTGTACATCGATCTACTCCTCATCCTCCCAATCGCTATCTTCATGGGATGGACCGGACCCTACCCCGAACTCTCCCGGAAGCGACCCACCGCCAGTCTCGTCAGTCGAAAAGTCCTTACTCCACTACTGGGACAAATTTTTCTATGCGTAGTAGTGCAGTTCATCGGATGGTGGTTCGTACGACAACAGCCCTGGTACCAACCGCCAATCATCGACCCAGAGCACTCCAATAGCTTGAACTCGGAAAACACGGCTTTATTCGACATTTCCTGTTACCAGTACATCCTGTCAGCCATCGTGCTGTCCGTCGGCAAGCCATTCCGCCAATCAATGCGTCACAACTTACCCTTCGTGATCACGATCCTAGTCGCACTTGCCATTTCAAGCTACATGCTCTTCGATCCTGCTCCATGGGTTGAGGACTTGATGGAGCTGACGTGGATGAGCGTCAATTTTCGATTATTCGTCCTTGCACTTGGAGTTGGTGGATTCGCAGTCTCGTATCTGGCGGAAAGACAGGTGTTCCCGCATCTGGCGAGGTTGATTGGAGAAATCAAGCAAGGGATGAGTAAGACTCCGAAGAAGAGGAAGGAGTATAAGATTATCGCGGAGGAGATGCGTATATGAGGGAGGAGACAGAACTGTAAAGTTTGAGCACACTCATGTCCATGTACATAGGAGAAACGACAGTATTGAGAAACAGCCTCAATTCGGTCTCGTATCAAAATCGTTCAGTTCATATTCATATCCCAGCTGTAGGGATTTGATCGCAGTTACTATTCTCCGCCATCTCATTGCCCACCAACCTGAGCAACCTGCTCCGCAACTCTCGCGCTCGTAAACTTATGCAAATTCTCCTTAATCTTCTCATAAGCAGCTTGTTCAGTCTTGTCGATCCCGTCGACCTTTCCGAGGGCATTCTATGTCAGCATTTTTTAGCACAAATAAATCGCGTTTTGCGCATCCGCGACCAAGACTTACCATCTCCATGGCATTCGTCAACATTTTCTCCTCGACTTCGTAATTCCTTCCGCCGGCAGAGTAAATGAACTGTCCGTTTCGATTCTTGTCGGCCATGAGGACGGCGACTTGTCGAGCTACGACGGATGGCTCTTGCGTTTCGATACCGGTGTGTTCAAAGAGCTCGCGTGGAACGAGGCCGGTGAGTGTCCATGATGGTCCGATGGCGTTTACGCGTATAGGAAGATTTTGTTCTTCGAGGTTTGGGATTGCACCTCGCATCCAGCCTAAAACGCCATGTTTTGCGGTTGTGTAGTCCCAGGCTGCGAATCGCTGGTATGAAGATGCTGATGCTGTGCATACTATGCTGCCTCCTTTCGGCTCTTGTTTTTTCATGTAGTGGATACCAAGGTAGGAAGTGTTGATCATGCCTCGCAAGTTGATATCATAGACGATTGTGCTGGGCTCTTTGAGGTCACCAGTTTCATCGTATTGATCATCGAGATAATTGACTTGGGGTCCGATGCCTGCGTTTGAAAAGACGTGGTCAATGCGGCCATGCTTGGTGGCTGCTGTGTTGAATAGTATCTTCAAGGCTGTCCAGGAAGTAACATCAGTCTGCACAAATGTCAATCTATCATGTGATACTGGTGCATCTTGGATATCTCCCATGAACACGAGAGCTCCAGCGTCCAGCAATAGTCTAACGGTGGCCAGTCCGATACCAGAAGATCCGCCGGTGACAATGATGACTTTGTCTTTGAGGGCCGCGAAGTCCTCATCCTTGATGAAAAATTGTGCCATGCTGGAGTCGTTAGAAGTGCTGGGTGTTAGATGGTATCTGGAATAGATGTGCTATCTGTCCTGCAGTGAATGCAGAGCCGGGAGGATATCGAAGTCTAATCCTAGATTTCCTAATTGCTGCTGCCACGTTTTTAAGAGCATTTGCTCGTCATATGCACGCCCAGATGGCTATTGGTGCACCGCCGAGGAGCGCGAGCAGGACCCCGCTCCAAACTCAGGAAAAGAGTCGTGCCCGCCGAGTCTGCAGTAAGCAGTGATGCCATGCTCGAAGGATGAATGCCTCCGTACGCCCCTTTCGAGCAGGATCACGCGTAAGATCGCGTCGGGCGCTCAGGATACCATGTGAAGAGTTGCAGCGCGCGCGCAGTCCGCGGGCTGAATGTCTTGTGTCATAGTAGTAAGCTCTGCGCGATGCTTGTCCCGGTCACAGAGACGAACAGAGGCAGCATTTGGCGGCAAGCCGATAGCTTTGAGTTGCGTAGACGGGGTGCAGACCAGACTCAGCCTGACATGGTAGGGGCGAACGGGTGTTTGTCGGTGTTGTTGTCAACGTCGGCGAGGATGTGATCTCAAGATTCAGACGGCGCGCTAGTCCCAGAGGAGAACTCGGCGTCTCCGTCATGTGAGGTCGAGATATGGACCCTTGGAAGTAAGCCGACCGATCCGATCTCGCACACAACCATGGCGGGGCAACTCGATCTGCATCTGGTTCATTATTTATGAATATCAGACTTCATCTTTCGCCGCACATAGCCGCATCAGGCATGTAGTCGCGCCCTACGCCCTTAGAAAACTGCTCAAGCCAAGTACACATTTCCTTCCAATCTCGACTTACTCATGCTACGCACGGGGAAAAGGCAGATAAACGCAGCCACACCAAATAGAGTTTCCTCAGTCCTGTTCTACCCGTGGGAGCTAAGAAAAAGGCCTTTCTGGGCAACTTTTTGCCATTGCAAGACCCATCAACTCTTTTCCCAAGAAACGACTTTCTCTCTTGTCTCCAATATGGCGACCAACAGCAGCACCGTCTCCCCTTTTCGCTACAGCAAGACCACCGACATGGACACCACAAACGGCAGCACCACCACCAGCAATGGCCACTCCGCCTCCGAAATCCCCATCACCGCCGCCTCCACCAAACAAACCAAGAACCTCCAATCCACCACCTCCAACCCCTCCATCCAATCCTTCGCCGTGAAAGCGGGTTTGGCCCAAATGCTCAAAGGCGGCGTGATCATGGACGTCGTAGACGCAGCGCAAGCTCGAATCGCCGAAGAAGCAGGCGCCTGCGCCGTAATGGCCCTCGAACGCGTCCCAGCCGACATCCGCAAAGATGGCGGCGTAGCCCGCATGTCTGATCCTTCCATGATTCAAGAAATCATGCGAACCGTCACAATCCCCGTAATGGCAAAAGCACGGATCGGACATTTTGTAGAATGTCAGATTTTACAAGCTGTGGGAGTGGATTACATTGATGAGAGTGAGGTGCTCACCCCAGCAGACCCGGTGAATCACGTCGACAAGAATGGGTTTAATACTCCGTTCGTTTGTGGGTGCCGAGATTTGGGAGAGGCTTTGAGGAGGATTAGTGAGGGGGCTGCGATGATTAGGACCAAAGGTGAGGCTGGGACGGGAGATGTTGTGGAGGCTGTCAGGCATATGCAGACCGTCAACGCTCAAATCGCCAGAGCGAGCTCAGCCTCTGATTCCGAGTTGAGGCAGATGGCGAGGGAGTTGGAGGTTGATCTTGCGTTGTTGAAGCAGACGGCTCAATTGAAGAGGTTGCCAGTGGTGAACTTTGCGGCGGGTGGCATTGCTACGCCGGCTGATGCCGCGTTGATGATGCAGATGGGTTGTGATGGTGTGTTTGTCGGTTCGGGCATCTTCAAGTCTGGGGACGCTGCGAAGAGGGCCAAGGCTATTGTGCAGGCTACTACGCATTACAATGACCCCAAGGTGTTGGCTGAAGTCAGCATGGGTCTTGGTGAGGCGATGGTGGGCATCAACTGTGACAAGATGGCGCCAGAGGAGAAGTATGCCAAGCGTGGATGGTAAATTAGAGACGAGTGCTGCTCACACTCTTTCACGTAATGCATAGCAATGGCGTCTCGACTCGGCGAAAAATAGCAAAGCGATCAACTTCTCGAGGAACCAGCGCCTCACAGCGGCTGTAGCTTAGGGTACGAATAAATGATGTGATACGAGCCGATTCATGGTGAAGTCGAATTCAGAGAACAGCTTTCCACTATGCGAACTCATTTCATATCGTTCAAGCCGGAAAATACGTCATCGAACTTTGATCAATTCGCTAGACCATTTTGTTGAGCACCTCTCAATGCTTCCATGGCATCTTCGAGCTCATCCTCATATACGATGACATGTCCGGCCCTAGACGTGCTCAAATAACTCATATTAAACATTTCCCTCCCAATACGTCCCTTCATGCCATCCGTCAACCTACTCGATACCCCACAAACAATTCCCGTGCTTTCGAGCGGGAGATCTTTCAAATCCAGCATAATGGGGATCTGTTCCGGACTCTCGGTACCCAGCAGTAAATCTTCTCCACCATCGGGAAAGTGGGCGAGTAATCGCCTTTCCATCGTCAACGAGGCCGATTCATTATCCGTAAGGGTTATCGAGAAGAATCTTGGTGGAGGGTAGCAGGTCAAGCATTTTGCGATTCCGAGCTGGAGTTTGCCTTCGGTGAAGTTGGCTTCTGATGCGTTGGGAGTGCTATCCTTGATGCCGGCGCAAGTCACAAGCTCGATGGAAGTGTCGACGTGAGGGGAGATCTTGTTGCGAGCCAGAGTCTTGAATGTTTTGGTCTGGAGACCGGAGATGGTTGTCGGAGGCGGAGTAGTTGCTACCGGCATGAATCCGAAGCCACCTGAAGACGATGATGATGAAGGATGTCGCTGATGTAAGAGTGGCGATGCTGGGTTGGTCATGTGTCCAGCCTCTCCATCTTCGCTGTCTGCTTCAAAGACAAATCCACGTTCTTCGAGAGCATGGATGACTTTTGGCCTCATGCTCAAAGGAACTAAAATGAAATCGGAGTAGTAGCTGGTGATGAAGAAGATTGGAATGCCTGCCAAGGCGAGCGGACTCGTCAAGTCGAGAACCCTTTGTCCGGCATCCAAACCCTCTCCTCCAATTGTGATAACGGAGAAATCTTCATCGCTGATGGACACACTCTTCTGCAACGCTGGGCTGAGGTCTCCGATCAATGGTGCGAAAAGATCTTCAGCTTGCTCACGCGGACAAACGATGGAGCATTCGTTGGGCGTAATCGAGACGTTCACGAACGGGTGCCAGAAGTTCCAGGGCCTCGATGGAGGTACTATGGCACCATGTTCGTCTCGTAGCCCATTGTGGAGGAGCAGGCTCAGTATAGGCTGAATGAAGAGAGGAAAGGCGGAGGGAGGGAGATGGACAAGTGCCAAATGGGTTTTCTGTAGTTCTATGAGTAGCAGTCCGGCATGATTTGCAACGCTTTCCACATACCAAGAAACCGATCTGAGCATTCAACAGAGTGCTAGATTCTGCAATAGGCTGGCCCATCGACACGGGAAGCACTGTGATGGAGATGTGCTTCAGGAGGTAGCGCAACAACTGCTTCGGCAATTGTGCACTGTGGAACTATACGGGCCAATCTACTTCAATGACCAGGTGCTCGTGAGCTATTGTTTGCTTTCAGCGGTTGACGGGCTCTACTGGAAGCGGGTATTCTGAGCATATGGCAGCCTGGAAGTTCATGACCAGTAGCTACAAGAGGCCTCCAGAGTGCAGGTACAGCGTCGTACAAAGTCAAAGGTGAAGAGCAGAAGACCAGAGGTCCAAGAGATGCTGGAAGGTATGAGGTGGTCCGTGGAGGAGGCTGAACGTCATGTACTCTGGACGCTGCGACTGTGCTGTTGTTACCAGTGGGATGGCGGAGCGATGCAGCGTTCCGACGTCACAGCGCAAGCCGGTCCTAGCCTTGGATGGTGGTAGGGGTCGTGGATGTTGTTGTGTGGAGCAGATTGAGGCACCTGGGCCACCAGGTTGGTGAATGCAGTAATTCCGATAATTCCTGGGAAAAGGTACACAGTGTATACAAGCCTGCGCGTCGGCGTGGGATGCGTTGCTTTCGGCCACTGAGCTTATCTTTCCCCTCACCAAAGATGGGCGGCGAATAGGTTTTAGGATGTGGTCTGCAGGCTGCAGCTCTACCGAGTGCTCGATGCGTGCAGAGTGACTTGCAGCGTGGGATGGGTTGCAATATGGCTGCGCCGGGCCGTAGATACAGTACTGTACATATAGAAGAGCAGCGGCAAGCGCGACGATTGGTGGTTGGGAGGGAAATTGCAGAAGGGCTCCATGAGTGTATCGTCGACTCAACACTTACCTATATTCCACCTATATCAGCTCCGGCTCCGGCCGATTGATGAAGTGGAGCTTGGCGTGGCATGTGATAGCAGGCGGCGCGAATGGCGGCATCGAACAGCCGAGGAGCGCAATTCGATATTCTATCGACATAGATTATCTCGATCCAGGAACAGGCGCGCGCTCTGCATCAACACCTGGACAGTTGGACTCCTGGAGAGGCATCCACGGTCCACCTTCGGCTAGCAGAGGTTCAAAGGACCTCCCAGCTCCTCGGGATATGCGCAGAATACAACACTCCGTCTCCAACATCCACACTTGGCTTGTCTCAGTTGCTGAAGGAACTATCCACAAATGCCGCTTCTTGGAAACCCACCAAGAAGCTATCCTGCACTTTTGACACTCTCAGTCACTGTCACACCCATTCGACGCTAAAGCCGCATGCCAGGGTCTCGACTCTCAACGACATGAGGTCGAAAGAAGCTTCAACGAAAGCAAAGTGTATCTCAAGCATGCCTACACATCGCCACACCTTCATTCGCGGACAAAGCAGGTGCATCCGACTGAGACCTGTTCGCCTATCAAATGAGCACGCCTTTCTGACCTTCACACCCTCCCGTGCATCTTCCCTACACGCCATAATCATGCTTGAATGCATTGATAGTAATATTGATTCCACTGCCGGCACTCGAGACCTGCTTCACACGCTTTTGGCCCGGTGAAGCCCAGTCCACCACACTGCTGGTTGATCGATGCCGGTCCGGCAGTAGCACTCGGAGCGGCACTCCCGGAAGCAGCGCCTGCGCCAGATAACGGAGAGCTGATCGCTTCCGGACCGGTTGGTGACGAGCTTTTGGTAGACGCCGTGGGGAAGCTAGAACTCGCTGTACTGCTTTCATCATGTCTATCAGCTTCGCCGTTGGTGTAAGATTGATATTGGACTGACGCCGACTCACGTCGTGCTGTTGCCCTTGGACGAGCCTCCGCCCAAAGCAAGAATCTTCTTTGATGCATGTTCGGCCACATTGACAATCATCGCGCTCGGGTTGGTCGAGGTCATGCCGGGGAAAATCGATGCGTCGACCACGAACACATTGTCCATGCCGTAAACCTTGGTGTCGAGATCGACGACGGAAGTTCCATTCTCAAGACCAGAGTCTGCTCCAATCTTGCAAGTGCCCATCCAGTGGTTCGCAGTGCGGGCACTGGTGCTGACGGGATAGTTCGCCAGGAAGTTGTCTAAAGTCTGGTTGGACGAGGGATATTGGATGATGATGCTTGGATCCGTTCCCAGCGCGGATAACAGGGATTGCAGCCCGGCTTTGACTGCAGCGAGATCATACTCGTCTTGAAGATATGGGACTTCGGACACGGCCATGTTGAGACCTTTATTGATCGTGGCCTTACCACGCCCAGTCTGACCTCTACCCAGGTACTGCGTGATGGAGACGGCAGAATCACTGACGACATCGTGGCTCGTTTCGACACGAGCAGTGTATTGCAATTGACGGGTGATACCATCAGCGCCTTCGATTTCCTGCCAGAAGTTGGCAACTAGGTTCGGAGCAGACTGTGCGAGAATGCCACTCCTGCTATCAAGATACTTGTCCACATCGCTCTGAATGGGATCCTCGTACGCTGCGTAGAAGTCATACGTTGTGACGTTGGGATGCGTAATGACGATGTCAGTGCTCGTGTGATCATTGAGGCCTTCTCCCACCGGTAAGTTAATCCACTGAGTGCTGTCGATCATACTGCTGTCTTCTGCAGACTTGACGATTTCGAGTTGGTCCTGAGGTCCGATTCCAGACCGGAACAAAATCTTGGGCGTACCAAACGCGCCAGCGCTGAGGACGATATTGTTGGCCTTGATCATCCCGCAAAGACCGCCATCGAGAAAGGCTTCAACTTCTACTCCAGATGCGGTGCCGCCATCACGGACCACGCGAGACACGGATGTATTGGTGATGAGCTTGAAGTTCTCACGCTCGCTGGCGGTGACGAGGTAAGTAGCCATGGGTCCACCACGTTCACCATTACTGAACATATGGTTGGGTCGGGAGAACGTGAAGTTCTTCTCAGCAGGAACCAGATCCGCCGTGACATTATCCCATCCCGAAGCAGCCAAAGCTCCAGCAACGACATTATACCCTTCTGGCTGATAGATGATGCCGTCCATCGATGGACAAGCAGTGAACGGCACTCTTTCGAAAGTCCTCTCGATCGCTGCCTCCATGTCACTGCTCTTCCATCCTTCGGGAAAGTCGACATCGAAATCACTCGGATTCGCCTTCCACCACAGACCGGCATTGACTGCGGTACCGCCACCAACAACACAACCTGCCATCACACCTACGTCTGTACACGCGATCCCGGCTGAGTCGACCCAGATTTCATTGTCTAAGCCTGGTACGTCGAAGCGTGTCAAGTTCGAGCCTTCGAGCCAGGCCGGGCGCATTGTACCTCCCCATCGACCCGATGATGGCGGGCCTTTCTCGATGAGCAGGACTGCTGCACCAGATTCGGATAGCTTATCGGCGATTGGAATCCCACCTGCTCCTGAGCCGACGACGATGTAGTCCCAGGTCTGGCTTGTGATGGCAGTGTTATTGGCGCACACGGCGGCAGTCGAAGTCGTTGTGGCGGCAGCAGTGGAATCTCCACCCGATGTGCCAGTCCCAGTGGGAGAAGTGCTATTAGAAGTCGCGGTAGCAGTTGCAGTCGCAAGAGAAACCCAGGACGTGTATGCCGCATTACGAGCAGAAGCGACCGTAGCCACGAGGATATTGGCAGAAGCATGCTGAATAATTCCCGCATCAGCTTGCTCAGGATTCGTCGGAGCCTGTGTCGCCTGCGCCCAACTCATCAGCTGTGCCGCTGCCGATGTTGTCTTTGGGACTTGTGCACCAGATGCGCCGTCTTGCTCCCATCTCCAACAATCATTGCAGCGGTATGTCAAGCCGTAGTGAGTTCCGTTGACGAACGAGGAGATGAGGCTGAGAGAGGCGTTTCCAGTGTAAAGGTCTGGCTCGACGTATCCAGAAGCATAGCGAAAGGAGGACATGACTTCTTCGCCATTGACCCATGTCAGCAGGATTAGGGAGTTGGTCATGCCGCTTGTATGAGTAAGGCCCATCCAAGTTCCTCCTTCAGGGATCGTGGCGACGAGACGTCCGATGTACTCGTCAGTGTAATCGCTGGCATTGGCGGGAGGTAAGGCCATGCCGAATTGCGCATTGCCATCGCCAATTCCTGTACTCCAAGTGTTTTGCCAGAATGCTATGCCATGTTCGTCGGTGAATGCAGAAAATGTTTGTGCGAGCGCTATCGAGGCGAGGGAAATAGAAGGCACTGTCTGAATGAGCTTCATGATGAATGCTGAGTCTCGCCAGGAGACTTCGTGCACTGCGCGAGGATGAAAAGAAGGACTGAGGTCAGCGAAAAAGAAGGGACGCGGCGCTCCGAGAGCAAGAGAATGGCCAAAGAAATAATTCTTACTGAACCACTACGACAGACGTTGCTGTATATTATACTTCGCCTTCTACTGGTTGGTCTACATCCATGATGTTCTGCTCGTTGTCGCATGTATGACATTGTGAGCATGACTTAGATTGCGCGACCAGCGAAAGCGCCTGTTCTAGGCACAGTCGTAGATTGTGCAAAGGCCTCGTTTGGAGGAGGGAGCGTATTGCTTGTCTCCTCGGAACGTGTGGCCCGCGTGGCAAAGCGCTGCATTCGATGAGTTCGACGTCTGGCCTTCTCTGTCCTTGCAACAGGTATATGGAGTGCTGTAAAGCCAAGCCTCGCTTGCTGCATTCTGCGACACACGTGACAAGAGTTTGGAGATCAAGATTGATTGTTGTGATTCTATCCCTTTGCAGGTCCGGTCGGTGAAGGTTGGCGCTAAACCAAGGGAACCCGTCTCGGAGAGTTCGATTAGCCTAGCAAATGTGGTGGGGACTCGAACCGCTACCGATTAATGATTAGTGCTGCTCACCGAGCGACCTCGCTCGTGGTAACGATAAGGGTTAAGCGGCTACCTATTCGAGAGCCTATCCGAGCGGCCTACAAGGACACCCTTAGGGTAGATTTGAACGTTAGTTCTACTACAGATAGCATTAGTTAGCAATGGCTACAACACCCGTACGTACGCCTATGTATATGAAGCCGCTAGCGACGTTGCTAACTAAGTAAAGGAATATAGAGATACTACAACTATAGAGCTAGAGTCCTCGCTAGTACTACTACCTACACCGAAGCTAGAGATTAAATCGCTACTACTAGCAAGAGTTAAGACAATAAGGTCTCTTTAAAGCACTATAACGCTACTAAAGAAGAAGCTAAAGAGGTCTATATCTATGCTAGACCTAGTCTCGAGTCCTCCGAGTCTTGTAGAAGTTAAGAGGCTGTAGGAGGTTAACTTTCGAGAGTTTATATAGTTGCGGCTACGAGTAATGTATCTCGAGACTTACATAGATACTATCTATAGCTTCTTGAAGTACTTTGGGTATAACAACTATAGAGATATGCCGAAGATGAGTAACCTCTACGAGAAGTAGACATTGTTATATTAGTTAAGTAGTAGAGGGTCCGTAGAACAACGCCGTCGCTCTAGATAAGCCATAAGATTAATGTAGTTATGCTAGCCGTGTTCGCAGTCTTTATATAGGGCCTAACTTGGTCTATAGTCCTTGCAATATCTCTTGCTATAGTAGAAGGTCTACGACTTGATTCTTAGCGTAGTGTTAGTGAAGTTACATAGATCGTAGCGCTACTATCTTAATAGTCTTCCGTCTATAAAGTGCTTATAATCTTTACTAAGGCGGAAGCTATCTAGTTGCGCTCTAATGAAGTCGCCTCGCTTCTATTGAAAGCGACGAGAAGGGCGTACGTAGTATTAGTTATATGCGAAGCCGCCTACTATAAACCTACTATTGTTGCGAGGCGGTATGCTATTATTCTCGTATTCTCGAGCCTATTCTCGCTCTATCTCTTTACTACCTTCTATTACTAGACTCTAGCCAAGCCTAACCCGGAAAGCGCGCTATTCGATAAGATATTAATCTCTCGTAGCTATAAAGTCTCGGCATAGGATAAAGGCGTTGATTACTACGGTATTAAGTAAGAAGTAGAATAGCGGATACTACGGCTTAAGTAATCGATACTAGGTAGCGCAATAGCTCCTCAATTGGTCGTGTATATCGACTCCGCCTATCTTATCGTTATATAGAGCTACCTATATAGGTATGTAATAGAGTTGGTAAGGAACGATCTAGTAAGGGCGTACGTGCTTAATAATGAAGTCGTTCGTAGCCTTCGGCTAGCGTCTATGCCTCTAGACTCGCCAATGCGGTTGATGTCTAGTTATAAGTACTTGTACGAGGTTTCGATCTTGCTATAATATAGCGGCGACGTCGTAATAGTATCTAACCATTAGAGTATCGAAAGGAAAGCGTATTGACTTCCGATTAAGTAATATCGCTTCCTAGACGGTTTTCGGGGGTGGGTGCTAATCCCGCTTTAGGCTTACTACCTAGTCCTTGTGTAGCTATATCTTATAGAATATAGCGCCCTACTATGGCCAAGATTTGGAGCTAGTACGCACCGTACCTATCGCTACGATACTATAGTGTCGTAGGACTCGAAATAGTAGAACGTTGTTGAATAAGTTGTCTATATAACAATGGAAGTAGTAAGTCGAGTATAGGAGCTATAGTAAGAGCCGAAGAACCGCCTAGCTAAGCGAGCTTAGTAAGCTAATAAGATTGATTGCTATCGGACCCTAAAGTTAGTTAAACTATATATAAGAGGACATCGAATTTGGTAGTTACTTACTTTCGTCCATTTTATTATTACTATCAATAACATTAGCTCGAGCTATCTTCTTTGTCCGACGTCGTTTAGTAGCTAGACCGTCGTTACTATCTTTGCTAGTGTCTATACCCCTATTTCTACCTCTACTACGAGCCTAGCGAGCTATCCTAGCGAATGTCTTCTTCCGCTCTAACTCGGTTAGCTAAATTGGTACCTTAACTAGATCTTTCTACTATTCAATACCCTTAACAACCTCAAACCCCTATTGTTTCCGTAGCGAAGAGAATAGGAAGTTATATAGATATCTACGATCGTAGAGCGCGAGAACATAGAAGCCGATAGGTATAGGTTTGCCCTTTATTATTATTATATGGAACGAGCGTCCGTAGAAGCGTACCATAACCTCATTAATACTAACACTAGTCGTAGGTACGATATACTACTTAAAGGCCTTTCTCAATACCCTAGCGAGGTTCTTAACCTACTTCTAAGGCGGAAACCCGCTATTCTTCTCAATAGGTTTAGAAAAGTGTAGCGCGGCTTTAATCTATCGAAATCGGCCTTTACTTATGTATTTAGCGATATTATGAAGAGGCTAGTACCTATTAGTTCGCTAGTAATCCATTTTATCGTCCATTTGTATAGCGGACATATATATTATTAGACCGATGAAAACTCGCATCTCTCTAGTAGTAACTAGCCTCTATTTCCGTCCGCAAATCTAGATCTCCTTACGACCGTTTACGACCTTCTTGAACTCGGGTTTCTAGTCTATATACTAATTGGTATATAGTACTATTATTTAGAAGATAAGAGCCGGCTACATGATACTAAACTACTTTAGTAGTAATCGCCAACCTCTATTGTCTCTAGTAGATAGTCTACGAGGGTTACGATCGGACCTAAGATTATCGCTTTCTACGCCCTCGAATATCTCCTCGATTAGTACCCGGACCTACCTCTTATAGTTAATACCTTCTAGTAGAATAAAAGAGCTAGGCCTTAGCGACTTAGGTTAGACAACATCCGGCTTCGTTTGTACTATATAGCAAGTGCGCTTCTATCTACCGAGCGTAGTAGCTATAATAGGAGGCTTAGGAGGTTCGATTACTATAGGTTCTAGCGCCTAGATTAGACTCTCAAAGGATGACTTTGCTATAGTCTCGCGTACCTACTAAGACGATAAGAAGTCGGCGTCTATTATAGCATTACTACTCTCTAGAAACACGGCATTAGGATCGATATCGTACGCGTCGTATAGGTCCTTAGGCTAGCGAAGGGGCTCGTTATAATCGTACGTATCTTTATTGAGAAGGTCCGCAATATCTATAGCAATTAACAATACCTCAACGGCTTAAATAACGGTCTATACCGATGAACGTAGGTATTACAAGCGACAGTAGCGAGAAACCCGAGATCGGACGACCCAGGACTCTGATAGCCAAGACACGGGCGGGGGATCGAACTCTCTACCCAATTTGGGTGGGTGGCGCGACCAGACTTCCCAGTACCCGGCACTAAGCCCCTAGCTGCGTCCGACAACGAGTTTTCAAAGGGATAAGTTTGTTAGCGGCGGTGCTCGGGCAAATGAGATTTTCCGTTGGAAGAACGAATGGGAAAAGGCGCTAACGATATACACCTGGCATCACGAAAGCCTCCTTGCACACGCTAAGCACCTCGGTCATGATTATTCCGTTGGGTGAGGAGAAGTTCTGAGCCCACGAAATTCTTCATGGGAGCCTTGGAGGCATAGAAAGAATTCTGCTGGCTGTACCACTGATTTCATTGCTGAAGCTTTCGCCATGCTCTTTGACAGCTCAGGAACACTCAGCTCAGATCACAAGCATGAGATGTTTGCTGTTGAAGAGCTGAGGTTGTACCGCCGGTCGGGAACGCTGACGAGGGCAGTGGTTGGCAGGGAAGCACTGGATGAAGGCTGGAGGGTGGTGCGAGAGCGTGCGATTAACAGGCACGTCACACTGATTGCCCGCCGTTCCGTCGTACTGCATGGCATAGACTCGGGTTGTGCGCTGTGTTCGCATCGCGCGGCTGCACGAAGCGGCGGAGGCACCGAGTGACTTGCCAGCGCATTGAGAGGAGAGGATTCGATGGCATAGTCGGGTCAGCCCGATACCGCTGCAGGCAATACAGGCCATGCCAGCTCATCACTCTGCGCCAGCGGCCATTCTTGCTTTCCCCGTCTTCCCCATGCCACTGCCGCCTCACATAACGATATCCAGTTTGTTGAAGTGCATGCCAGAGAGCGTGTGATGATGCTAGCTATCTATTATTGTGACCGCGGAGATGCGCCATACCATGCGATCGAGGGAGTTGCTGCGAGCGTGGCAGTGTCATAATGGCCTCGAAAAACTGCACGGCAGCTGCAGCATCTCTGCATGCGCCGACCCAGTCTAGCTGTGTGCGCAGATGATGGCGTGTGTCGTCGCCGGCATGTATGTCTATCCAAGACCGACTGCCCATCTTTGATCTCTCACACCGCTTTCGCTGCCAGATCTCCCATCCTTCACACACACTGTCACTCACGCACGCTTCTGAGCCTTCTGTCTGGCTCGTCGGGAACGTTCGGTTAGTTCTAGCACGTGCGAACTCGTGACTTCTCCGCCTGCTGCCAGCTTGGCGCGCCGCGTCTGGTCTCTGCCTTCTTCACGACCACTCAAAACTCGCCTCCCCTTCCAGCCAATAACAACATTTTGCTCCAACTTCGTCTTATTGGACAAGGCCAGCAAGGGCACAGCGCGAACGTCATTCGATAGTGAGTACGTATGCTTTCCATGTTGATTGTTTACATACGAGCGCCGCGCCGCCGCAGCCTCGAAATTGCAATCGCCTCACCATGGCATCGCCTTTGCGACTGCGACTGCGACTGCGACTGCTGCGACGGACGCCACGATTGATGTATCGCAACACTGCCATCGACGGAGACTGACCGCGATTCCCATAGACGATAGACTTAAATTGTACCGAGGGCTGCCACGCGACGCGCCCACCGAGCAACGTCCGTCGCAGTGCCATATTCAACGCTGGAGAGAGAGTCACCGCCTTTGCGCCGCGCGCTGTCCGGCACCAAATCGAAGAGGCGCATTGAGCGCACTGCTGTCGCGACACCGTCAACATGCAGTACGGCGGCGTTCCACCACAGCAACCCGCGCAACAGCAACAGCCTAAGAGATATGACGGCAAGAACGGCGCGCCGCTCTACGACTCCGGCCACGGCGGCCATTATGGCGCAAGCGCTGCCATAGCTGCGCAAGGCCACGCACCGCCGCCAGAGACATTTACTGGTCACTGGCAGAATGTATCACAAGGTCTGAGTGGGCCGTACAGGGATATTCTGAACACCTACTGGCAAAATCAAGTGACAAAACTGGAGACGGAAGAGCACGACTACAAGCTGCATCAGCTACCCCTTGCCCGGATAAAGAAGGTCATGAAGGCAGATCCTGAGGTTAAGATGATCAGCGCTGAAGCACCAATTCTATTCGCCAAAGGCTGCGACATCTTCATCACCGAGCTCACAATGCGCGCATGGATTCATGCAGAAGAGAACAAGCGACGCACGCTGCAACGGAGTGACATCGCGTCTGCCCTTGCCAAGAGTGATATGTTCGACTTTCTCATCGATATTGTACCAAGAGAAGACGCGACTCCTTCACATAAGCGGAGACCAGAGTACAATGCGCCTGTGGGCACATATACCGTCCCCGATGCGCAAAGCGCGACAGCGGCACCGCTAGAACAGCAACCGCCACAGATGGGTGGCCAGCCTGAGTTTGGCGGCGTGGACCAACAGCACATGCAACAACCGCAGTACCAGCAGCAAATGGGCGCATATCCACCACCTCAGCAGCAGTATGGCGGAAATCAGATGTTCGACCCCAATATGTACGCGCAGCAACCCCCTGGATATCACATGGGGCAAATGCAAGGCATGCCTCAACAGAATGTAAGTCTACCCACAAGCACATACACAAAGACAAAGGCTGAGTTGCTGACAGTCTTAGATGTACGGCCAACCGCAGCAGCCACCACCATCGATGGGTCAGCAATACCAGCAAAATCCTCAAGGTGGCGAAGAAGACGCAGAGGGAGAGCAGGATGCGTTTGGAGGAGGCAATGGTTAGGGACCATCGCTCACTCCGGAGCTTTCTGCCACCAACGCGTCCAAGATGGTTCTGCAGTTGGAAGAAGCTATTCCTGCACAGGAATGGCTTGCAAAGCGGTACAAGACGCAGAGATCTTCTTCTCAGGAGTCCACTAAGACCGAGAAGAAAAAGTCGTCCACGAGGCGCAGATCGACGCGGTTGAGGAAGACCCCGGTTAAGTACGAGGAGTTTTTCGAGACTGCTGATGATTGTGATGTCGAGGAGGAGTAGCACTGCTCCATCATTGTTACTACGTTGGTAGATGAGAAGCCATTGGCATTGCGAAAAAAGCAGATTGAGAGGAAGGAACATATGAATATCGCCTTGCTCATCTCCTGCCCTACGCACCAAAAATCTGCACCCTCTCTTCCAAAGGCTTATAAGTCCTCTCCCTCTTCCTCACCAAACCATTCACAGGCGTTCCAAACACCAATTGCGCCTTCAATTGCCACGTACTCGGAAGATTCCACTCTTTGCTCACCTCCTCCGAGAACTCGTCCAGAAAATTGAAATGTTGTAAATTACACCCCAAACCTTCCAATTCCAACGCCGTCCAGGCAACAAATTGATGCATCCCATTACTCACCTCCCCCCATCCGGGCACCAAATCTCCAAACAAGGGATTCTTCGCCGCAAGACCTCTAAGAGCATCATCATCTTCAAACCATAATACTGTCCCATAAGCTTCTTTGAAGCCCGAAATCATCTTTCCTAACATTTTTTCATAGGGCTCTGGATGGACTTTCTGTGCGACGCTGTCTGCGAGGTCCCAGAGTTTTTTGTGATCGGTCTTTAGAAGGATCACAGCTCTTGCACTCTGGACGTTGAAGGATGAGGGAGTGTGTTTTATTGTGTGGTTTATGATTTCGTGGATTCGGCTGTCGGGGATTGGAGAGGTGGATGTGAGTTCGTAGCAGGAGATTCTGGTTTCGGAGGCGGAGAGGAGGTGTGCAGTGGTTGGTTGTGATGAGCTGGCCATGTTGAACTAAGTGACGCGTGGATGTGATGGGAGTTTCACGGCAGTGTGTGCTAGTGTGTGAGGCAATGAGTGATCGAGGAATGTTGTTTTGTTGCTTTTACTACGAGTGAGAGTGAGTATGGAGCTCCTACGTGTAGCTGCTGCTGGCCTATTACTACATTAATACCACGATCGCGCCATTCACTCAAACATCATCGAGGTTGAGGCCGCGGGTGGATCTGGACAAGGGTCTGGCCTGTGCTTCCCGTGCCCCGCCATGTCCCCGCGGTGTTTCGAAGCACACGCTGGAGCTTCTACTTCGGCGCTGAGCTCACTGACCGACAAACACTCTTTCGAGCTGTTTCCTCATTCACAAAATTTTCTCTCGATCAATTGTCATCGACCCTGACTCCGACACCCTCGATACTTCTCCCACGGACACATCTCGAACACATCTACGAAAGCAAGCATGAAGGCCGGTAAGTGTTCTTCTTCACTTTCTCAACGTGTGTTCAGCAATGGCAACGGCAGGTCAGAAACAAGGGCCACGCTTCATTTGGAAAACAGTCGAAACATCGCTCGGGAGCAGCTACGGCATTAACTAGCACTCGAGAGTCCTATCAGCGGGACTTGACTCGAAGCTCACACCTGCCAACATCACTCTGCCAGCCATGCACAGCAATGGTTCTTGAGCCAGACTCGATGCTAACAGATCAACAGTCGTTGCAGGTGCCGCCGGCGGCATTGGCCAGCCTCTTTCCCTCCTCCTCAAGGCCTGCCCGCTCGTCGACCACCTCTCACTCTACGATGTCGTGAACACCCCAGGTGTCACCGCCGACCTCTCACACATTTCATCCGTCGCCACCATTGATGGCTATCTCCCAGAGAATGGCGAGGGTCTCAAGAAGGCACTCAAGGGAGCCGACATCGTCGTCATCCCAGCCGGTATTCCACGTAGGTACACCAGCGAGCGCACTCCCAGCTCGGTTCAATGGCTTGGCACTAGGAAGAAGTCGGAAGGAGCATATGCGCCTCTTGCAGAATGGCGCTAACAATTGCCGACTCGCAGGCAAGCCAGGCATGACCCGTGATGATCTATTCAAGATCAACGCTGGTATTGTGCAAGGTCTCGTCCAGGGCATTGCAGAGAACTGCCCAGATGCGTACATTCTGGTCATCTCCAACCCAGTGAACAGCACTGTACCAATCGCAGCCGAGGTGCTCAAGAAGGCTGGCAAATTCAACCCAAAGAAGCTCTTCGGTGTGACCACTCTCGATGTTGTCCGTGCCGAGACCTTCGTGCAGGGAATCACCGGCACCAAGGACCCATCCAAGACCGTGATTCCTGTCATCGGCGGCCACTCCGGCGAGACCATTGTGCCGCTCTTCTCCAAGGCTGAGCCACCCGTCGAGATCCCACAAGATAAGCTCGATGCTCTCACAACTCGTAAGTGAAGATTGTGATCGTTTCTCTTTACGGACCCACTAACACTCTTTACAGGCGTCCAGTTCGGTGGTGATGAGGTTGTCAAGGCCAAGGACGGTGCAGGCTCTGCCACTCTTTCCATGGCCTACGCCGGCTTCCGCTTCGCAGAGAAGGTCATGCAAGCTGCCAAGGGCCAGTCCGGCATTATCGAGCCAACTTTCGTCTACCTCCCAGGTGTCGACGGCGGCGATGCTATCGTGAAGGAGACCGGCCTTGAATACTTCTCGGTCCCAGTCGAGCTCGGCAAGGAGGGCGCATCGAAGGCAATCAACGTTGTCAAGGATGCCAACGAGTACGAGAAGAAGCTCCTCACCAAGTGCTACGAGGGTCTCAAGGGCAACATTGAGAAGGGTATCGAGTTCGTGCTCAACCCACCAAAGAAGTGAGTACAGCTGAATCCCTCTCCTTTGAAATATGCTGACAGTTGTCCTAGGGAGTAAATTTGGACAGCGCTGGACCGCTGCACAAAGATGTAGCGCGGTATGTTCTCAACGAAATGAGACGCTGAGCGCCTCCGTAACACGAGCCATGATGATTTCATGGTATCTGCTTTAGACGAGCGATGCATAAGAATCAAAAGCTTTCCCCTGCAGACTCTTCGCTTCGCTTTCAGATTTCGCCTCACTCGTCTAAGATCATGCCTCACAGCTGCGAGAAAGACGCGCGGCGCAAGTCTCGTTGAACGCATCCTGCATCCATGTCTTGGGGAGCTCGTTCAACGGGCATGCGAGCCTGATCGGCATCTAATCACGCCATTCGCGGTGCCGTGGCGTGTCGATGGCACGACGCTGGCTTGCTTCCGAACCAGCCAGGCAACACTCTGAGAAGGTGCTTTCTGCTCCGTTGACAAGTAAGCAACTCTCCGAGAGCCAAATCCTCGCGACCTCAAATCTCAGTGCCAAGGCGTGAAATCCGCACCTCCCTCTCAAGCCTTGGCCCCTTTCGTCTTGATCTGAAAAGTCGCAGAAGGAATCTCCGTCGTTTCCGCCGTAATCGTAACATCCAGTCCCAATCCTTGTAATGCACCCCTGATAACACCACATGGGAAGTAAAGGTACTGCAGAATCAGATCAGCCTTTGCCTCAATCAGCATTTCAGCATTAGATACTCACAGCCTGTGCCCTCCTCAAAGCATCCTCCCCAGCTCTCGCTCCAGCCCTTCGATCCACAGACATTCTACTCAAAGGCTGAAACCTCGCATCCGCCAAAACATAGACTCCTCGATGATTGGTTTTCAAATTATCAATTTGTTTGCGAAATAACAAGATCCAAAGGTCTTTGCATATGAATTTTATTGCATCTAAGGGAGTTGTTGGGCGGGGTTTGTTGGCGGAGAAACTGGCGCAAGAACCAAAGTAAGTAAGTCGTTGGTGAGGTGAAGGGGGGAGTTCGGGAAAGCGTACCTACCGCTCAACCAATCCTTGTCCAACTCGATATCCTAAATCGTCCAAACGCCAGAAAACTGCTTCGCGAGTTTCTTCGTCCATATAGCCTCCCGTTGTTCCTGCGGGAAGGATTGTGCTGGGTTCTACTCCTGCTGTGCCTGTTACGCTTGCTGTTGGGGCTGGGTTAGGTTTCGCCATGTCGCTGGTATCTTGCTTCTCGTCGTCGCTATTGAAGATCTTGCTTTTTCGAAATTCTTCCATCAGGGCTTGTTCGCGTGCGTGCAGTTGGTCTGTTATTCTCTGGGCGAGTGGGACGAGTTCGATTAGGAGGAAGTCGAGGCAGGAGACGTTTAGTTTTGGGTTGAGGATGTCGTCTTCGGAGAGTCGGGAGGGTGGTTGTTTGGACATTTTGGAGACGGTCGAAAGCTTTTAGGGGGTTGTTCGGAATGCGTTATATCGTCATGGTCGTGATTGCTTGAGCATAGTGGGAAGCGCATTGCGGTCGGTGATGAGGTCGGTATCGGACGTCTGTGTCTGGCAAGTCTAGCCGAGGCTGTCGCAGGGCGGCAGGGCGAATGCCTTACTTAGATCTGTAAGCAAAAGACCTTCTGAGAAGTGTGGCCTGTCAATAAACATGTTTTGCACTGCAAACACATTCTACGTTGGACGCGCTCCATGGAAAAAAGGTCTACGATAATACACAGCGGGTTGTACCGGCTATCTCACATCATAGTACCTAGGCGTCCTGTCCTAATGGGAGGTGGCAAAGTCTGAGAAATATCATTTGGACCTCAAATGCGCCCCAGACGCGACGCGTCCCTCCAACTCTGCCGCCTTGAACGTGGCTTCGAAGCTCCTCTGAGCTCGGCCTGAAGTCCACGGATCCTTCTTCCCACCTGGCCAAGCTTGCAGCGAGAACGGAGTGCCAGCAATTCGAGCCCGGATGCCGACTGCTCCAGTTTGTAGGCTCATCACCGTCAAAGACGTCCTGACCTTCTCAACCCAGACGTAGTCTCTGCGGTGTATGAGCAGAATAATACTGTTGTCTATGGTGGGACCATAAGCGCCCTGCCTCATACCTGTAGTAGTGTTTCTATTTGCAGAGCATAGCCAGCCAGAAGATGGCATCCTCCCACACCGGCGAGAGCTTGTATTTGCGCTTGTGGATGCCTTGCGAAAGCAATTCCGTCTACAGTTACCCGTGGCTGACGGAAAGCGAAGGGTCGTTGCTCTGCCGGGTCATTATTCGACATCGGAACTCCAAACAAGGCAAGGTACGCAGCGCACGAAAATCTGGAGTTGCAGGTGCCGGCGACGCGGAAGGGAGGCCGCCCTTATATGCAGGATGTTGCGAAGTAGATCTCCATGTTCTTGTCATCCGGTTCCGTGATGATATTGGCAATCTTTGCGGGTCGCCCTTCGCCAAATCTCGCAAGCGATCTTTCCGCCCGCCATGCTGGTGCCATGCTTGTAGGATGATTCCTCTTGACTAGATCTCGTATGCCTAGCAAGAAGCTTGCTTGACATATGGTCTGAAGTCAACTGTGCTGGATACTTTAATGCTGTCAATGAGTTCCAAGTCGACCCATTCAGCGGTGTCGACATAGCGCTTTTCAATCTCGTCAAGCTTCGAGATGGAGATGTTTCCGCATACATAGCTGCAGCTATAGTACAAGAGCAGACTGTGGTAAGACTTGTCGTCGGAATGAGCGGCTCTAAACAAGGACGACTCCGTGCACGCCAAGAAGAACAAGATTTCCTGCTTCGATGCCGCTTTCCTCGTTGACCTCACGAATTGCAGCTGTCCTTGGATCTTCACCAATGTTAACACCACCTCCAGGCAAGTCGTATTCGCCGCCAAATTGGCGCACAAGCAGGACCTGCTTGTCCTTGACCACTATGCCGTATGCTACTGGACGCCACTGCAGCTCGGCTGTGGGAGTTCGATGCAGCTTACCGAACACATCGACACATTGTACGATTTCGGCCATAGTCGGAGACAGCCAGAATATATCGTAATTTTGAAGTACTGTAGAATGTAGATAGGAGAGGACCAGGAGGACAATCAGGAGATCGCGGTCGATTCACAATCATTTCTCAACGTCGGGGTCCGCGACGTGGTTCGTGTGCATTCGAGTGGCTGAGAATACACAGAAAAGGCTGCGATAGCATGAGTGCAAAGACGCGGTCCGTGTTGGTCAACAGTCATCTTGACCAACACCACCCTGGTCTCTAATGAGAGTGCAACGGAGCTCTTTCTCTGATCTTAGAGTCATTCGCATGATCGTCTCGGCGTCTCGCTCCAGCGCAGACGAAGGGTACTTGGAGACCGACCGCCGACCGCCGACCGCCAATGACATCTATGCTATATCCGTATCCTATACGTAGAAAAGGTTCGCGGCACTTGTAGCTACAGCCGGGTAATAATAGTTAATCCGACCGCGCTAAACGTAGTACTAACTAAGTATATAATACGACTTAGTTAGACTTTCTAATATATAGTTAGGTAAGCTTTTATAGGATTAGCTTTTCTAATTCTATCTTTTCCTATATAGATAGATAGATAGATATTTCATTTGCCTATTGTAGTGCCTTTCGGCCTATATAGGTCTATTTCTATATATTATTTTAGGTAGGAAACTAACTTAGTTAGTAAAAACCTCCCTCCTATCCTATTTATAAGTATTGTTCTTCCTCGTTTCTTTGCTTTCCTTCCTTTAGGGTATACTAGTATTATAGTTGTTACCCTCTAACTACCTTGCCTACTACCCTACCCTCCTTTCCCCCTCTTCTTCCTTCCTTCTTATCTACTCCTTAGTTTCCCTTACTAGTATAAATTGTTATACGAATCCCTATTTAATAATCTACCTTACTATCCTCTTTAGGTCTTCTTTACTTTAGATTAGCTTGTTATATTCCCTTTCTATTGCTTTTAGTCTCTAATTACTTCTATCTTCTAACTATTAAGGGTAGACTAGTAGTATATGCTTAGGGTTCTAAGATTAGTAGCTATATTAGTAAGCTCTACTTTCGATTCTTAGGACGTTTCTTCTAAAAAAGTAAGATCTAAGTCTAATGTGTTTAGATCTAATTTAGATAGCTAGGCTTACTTCGGCCCTATTTAGGTCCTTATAGAGCTAGTAGTT
>LFZO01000540.1:0-29402 GCA_001578225.1 Pseudocercospora musae
ATTATCCTATAGTTGCTTCTATATACCTCTATTTCTAATCTTTTAAAGTCCTAGAATAGCCCTTAGTCTAGTACTATGTTAGCTTGCTCTACACTCCCTACCTAGATGATTAGGGAGGACTGCTTCTTAGTCTCTTCGATTTTCCTTTTGATCTATGCTACCTTTATAATCTTTAGGCCTAGGCATGTAGCTTGGTTTTGTCTCTATAGGTTCCCGATATCCTATTCTTCCTTAAAGCTCCTTATTATGCTATAGGCTATGATTATAAACTACTATTAGGAGACCTTTATAGTTTTCCCTATCTTGGTTGTCTATTCTTTTTGTATTTCTAGCTTCTTTTTGTCCTACTCCTAGGCTATAAATAGCTTGATTACCCCTTTCCCTTCGTTCCTAGCCCTAATAACCTCCTTAACTGCGATTCTTTCTACAATCTCTTTCCCTAAGAGTCCTTAGATTTCCTTTTACTCCTATAGGTCTATGATATGGACTCTAACTACTATCCTCGGGGGTTTTAGCGCCTCCTAACTAGCTACTGCTACCTAGGTGCGGTAGTTTACGCTTGTTTCTTGTTGTTTCTTTGTAATCTTTACTACGACTGTATTAGCTATCTTCGTAATCATGTAGCTTGCCTAGTTATAGACTGCTTTTAGTCCTCTAAGGAGTTCTAAGATTATTTTCTTATATGCCCTCTTAGGGGTTTTCCTATCTTCCGCCTTTAGTACCTCTTCTGCCCTAGTACATAGTACTTTCCATTCGTCCTCCCCCCCTTCCTAACTGTTTTCCCTTCGTCTCTAATTGTTCGCTACTATCCTTTTTTGTTCGTATAATATATAATGGACTACGAGTATACTAATATATATTATACTAGAATACCTATATACTAATCCGAGCGGGCCTTAGCCCTAATAATAATACCGATAGTAATATAGGTACTACTATTAGTAATAGTAATACCTATTTAAACTTAAGCTTACTTCTATAAAGTAGATATAGTCGGTCGTAGAATCGTAGATTTACGAGACAATCCTCGTAGAAATAATAGTTATACTAGGTATAGATACGCCTATACTTGTCTATATCGAACGAAAGCTAATAAATATAGCAAGTAGGCTCCGGAGTAGACAATAGAGGAGGACGTAGAGGCGAGACCTAGGATAGGGATAGAGAGTATACTAGAGACGATAGAGGTAGTAGAGTTAGTAAATATAGCGGCGAAGTGTTAGATACCTACTTATTAGTTTCCTCGTTAGCTTAGGTATTGCGAGGCTTTAGAGGTCTAAAGATAGGCGGCTTCTTCTAAGTATACGATTAACTCGTTAAGTAGCTTGCCTTATTAGCCCTTGCCTACTCGCGTATTACGAGCTCGTCTATAGAGAGATAGTTATTACTAAGCTTAATAACCTCCTCTATATTAGGCTACTAAGGACGACGTAGTATATGTTCCTAGCTCGTAGAGCGCTTTAGTAGACGTATCGAAGGACTAGCGCTAGACGTACTCGTACGATCTCGCTATACCTAACAGCGACTCTCCTTAAGGGCTCTTATAAAGTCCTCGTTATCGTTATCGTCTATATAATCCTTAGCCGGCGGACCTAGCTATCGATTCTATTCTTCTTCCGTAATACTACTAGGCGGTACGATAGGCGATAGTATCTTAAACCGATATAGTAATAATACGTAAGGACGATCGCCTCTACTATTATTATTATCGCTACGACTAACGAATAGCTTAGATATACTTAGAAGACTTACTAGCGATGTCTTACGCTCGGTAGTAGGCTAAGCCTTAGCCTCCTTCTTCTCGTTATTTAGATCGGATAGTCAGTTAGTATTTAAGTCTTCCTCTTCGTATATCTCTCTATATAGGATAATATTAACCGTCGCCTTGTTTTAGCTATTCCTACTATCGAATACAACGAAGAGATTATTAAAATCGCTAGACTCTAGCTACGAGATCTTTATACGGATAGGTTTACTACTAGATATAATCCGGCGTCTAAGGTAATAGTCCTAGTAATAGTCCAATAATAGATCTATAATACGATTACGCTCGTCTTCGTAGATAAGCTAATTAAAGAACCAAGTCGGTTAGTCTTTAGCGCGTTAGAATTTCTAAATAAATATATCGATATAGACTATCTACTCCTAGTTAAGTAAGAACTAGGTATTTCTATAGACAAGTAGACGAGTCCGCGACTTGTTATTAGCTATATTATTTATAGAAACATCGTATATCGAGTATATAAAGCGTACCTATAGTCGTACTTTAGCCTTGCCTTTGCTTTAGGAGCCCTTACTATTACTATTACCTATAGATTCGATACTACGAGATGCCGCTATAAGCGTATCGTCGCTATTAGAAGATAAGTCGGTATTAGAACCGGAAGAGCTAGAATCGGAGTCGGCTATAGTAGATCTCTTCTTCTTCTTATCCTTCTTATTCTTCTTGTCCCTACTCGGCGTCCCTCTTAGGATATCTTTATATAACGGGTTGTATATAGCGTTCGGTAATTTACGCTTCTTAGGCTTCTTATTCGCCTTGCGCTATACCTAGGCTATACCTATACGCTTAAATTTACCTATATCTCTATACGTAGGGCTACCTTAGATAATCGCCTAGGTAGCGGTATTCACTAGGTCGATAGTATCTTCCTCGATATCGGAAGACGCTTCTATTAGAAGCTCTATCCTATATTTCGAATAGAACTTAAAGGTAGATTTATAGTACGCGCTATAGCTTAGGTAGTAGATACGAGCTATTAGGACTAGTCGATAAAGAGGTAGTATATATATAGGTATACGATAATCGGATACGTAGGGAATTAGGCAAGTATATAGGCGAATAGATTAATAGGGAACTATAGGAGTAGAAGATAGAGAGGGAGAGAGAGAGAGAGATAAATTATAACGGCTCCTAAGCGGCGTTAAATATAGCCTTTAATCGATCCGATAGCTATAGGTCGGCCCTATTGTATATAGGATACTAAAACTCGACTAGTTCTAGGGCTATACTAGAAGCTATATATACCTATACTATAGAAGTATTAGTATAGTTCTATATAATATACGCTATTCTTATAGACTAACCTATACGGCGGAGTACGATATATACTTTAATATATAGCTTTTAAGAGCTACTAGTACCTATCTTATTGCTATAAATCTTACGTAGGAAGTTAAGCGCTTCAAGAATATCTTAATAGAACTCTAGCGTTACTAGAGATAGATATACCTCGAGATCTATTATATTTGTTAGCCGAGATACTAGTATAGATATATAGGACAATATCGGCTAAAGCTCGATAATATACTAAATTCATTATAGCGATCTATCTAGCGCTAGATCTATAGATAATCGGTATAGATCTCTTTGCGCTAGTCTTATATACTATCGCCGAAGATCTCTAGATAATAGTAGAGTAGCTCTAGTATACTAGTATAGTAAGTCTCTATATCTATATTATACCGGATAGCGTAAGTATTCTAGTCTTCGACAAATTTAGTAACTTGTACGCGAATTACGGGCATATAGACTATAAGAAACGCGATACGATCGTAGGCCTTTAAGACATTAGTATACTATAGTACGCTTTGCCTAAAAACCCTATAATATACCCGATTAGGATTGTAAATCCCCTAGTTCTTAATCTTATTAAAGTAGTCCCTCTAGGTATTAAGATATCCCTTTGCGATTTCGCTATTCTAGTACTCTATAGTATTATTGCCTTTACTAGTTATATACTAAAAGTAGTTCGAGAAATTGAGCTCTCGGCCCTCGAATAGTTCTTAGAGTTTAAGATATATATCTACTATTATCGGAGTCTCTATACGATATATTAGTACTAGTTAGTATTTCGTTTAATTCGCTATAGTACGTAGATTTATATACTATACCAAAAGCGATAGAACGTTTATTTATATACCGATACCTATATTAGATCGCACGATCCTCTATTAGTATCTATAAGTAACTATAGTCTCTAGATATTACTTAAATATCGAGAACTTAGTCTTTGCGAGGTTACTAATATAGTACTAAATAATTATATAGAAGAAGACATCGATATAGACGTATATTTAGATACTAAAGAAGGCCTCGAACTTGTAGTATATATCTATAGACTATATATCGTTAGGTCCGATTACTTTTAGCTATCTATAGGTAGGCTAGAAGCGCGGTTTATAAAGTCGTTACTTAACGAATAGTATCTTATCGAGTTTGTAGGCGATCTTATAGATTTAGTCTCTATAACTAAAATTAGTATCCTAGCGTAAAAAGATATTTAGGGACGACTATTTAGCTATAGTACGTAGATAAAGTACTATAGGTAAATACTCGTCCCGAGATAGAGTAGATTTCCTATAATATACTATTCTAGTATAGAGTTAGTAGAGTATAGCCTTCCTAGTCTAGAGACGAAGCTAGGTATAATAAGCAATAGCGATACTAACCTTTTAGCTATAGTACGTATCTAGTATACTCGGTAAAAGGTTAGGTTAGCGCTAGTCTTAATTAAGATATATTAGTTCTAGAGATATAGTAGAGATATATAGTCCCGGCCTTCGTAATATACTCGTCTTCTACTACAAAGTCTAGGGCTCTCTAGTAGTAATACTAGTAGTTTACCTATAGTATATATCGTCTATACTATAGGCAAATCGAATATATATCTAATAAAGAAACTAATACTAACCTACTAATAAAATAATTCTTCCTACGTAGATACCTAGCGATAGCTCTATATCTACTATTATACTTAATACTAGATACAATTATAGTATAAAGTACTCGCTTAATTGCTTTCTTTACTACTCTACGATTCTCGGGAGCGACCTATTATAGAAGATCCATTTCGCAGTATAGCTACTAGTACTACTAGATTGTAAGTTTAAAGCCTTCGCTACGTAGTATTTCTATAGTCTTTATATTACTAAGACTATAGTACCGCTAGAAGTTACTCTTAATATATATCTATAATAAATCGCTTCTTATCTACCTACTTCTAATCGATAGGCCCTATTCTATAAGCCGATACCTTAGTAGATACTAGTTCAAATCTATACCTATCTCTAACTAGATACGTATACAAAGTACTACGAGCGTGCGCGGCCTTTTAGTATATAGGATATACTTAATAAGTAGCCGATATTACTCGAGATCGATATAGATAGATATAGTCTAGATATTAGTATAGTATATATATTAAATTTGCTATAGTACGTAATAGTATCGATTCTAGTCGAATTTGCTATAGTATAGATATTAGGTACTAAGGATATCTCGTTTATAGTTAATATAGATAATAGATCTCGAGTCGGATTTACTATAGTATATAGTATCTATAAGACGCGTTATAATATTATTAATAATATTAGAAGACGAGATAAAAATTCTATATTAATTACGTATTATCCAAACGCGGTAATTAGCGATAAGGTTATTTTTAGTATAGTATAGTAATATGCGTACTATAGCGAAAGGCTAAATATTTGGAAACGCTAAATACTCGGAAACGCTAATTACTCGGAAATGCTAATTACTCGAATACGCCAAACACTCGAATGCGCTATATACCTAGGTTTGTCATAGACTACGTTTAGGCTCCCGGGCCAGGGGGAAGACATGTCTCCCTCGGGTGACACGCGTTATACGATACGTCGATAATGCACGACTGGCATCCAGATGCATGTATCACAGACATGTTGTAGTCTTAGAAGAGAGAAGGTAGGACGCCAATTTCTCATTGATCTCTTCTCTTTCATTCGAACACAATGACGAAGAGCACATCCGATCATCCTGCGCTCGAACGCATCCCTGTCTGGGTGCAGGAGAAGTTGTCGCCCAAAGCCGTCGATATCATCAAACGCGTCCACGACTGGGTCGAGAACGAATGTGTACCTGCTGAACCGATCTTCAAGGCACAGCTGAAGCAAAATGGCAACTGGAAGACACCAGCCATCGTCACAGAATTGCGGCAGAAGGCGAAGAAGGAGGGATTGTTCAACCTTTTCTTGCCAAAGAGCTTTGGAAGTCTGAGTCCAGGTTTGACGAACCTGGAATACAGCTGTTGTGCCGAGATTATGGGAAGATGCTACTGGGCAGCGCAGACGATGAACTGCCACGCGCCGGACACTGGCAATATGGAGCTCTTGGCCAAGTACTGCAATGAAGCGCAGAAGAAGAAATGGCTTCTCCCTTTGCTCAACGGCCACACTTTCTCCGCCTATAGCATGACAGAGCCAGATGTTGCATCTTCAGATGCCACGCAGATAGATTGTCGCATCACGAGAGACCCGAACGACCCCAATTGGCTCATCATCAACGGCCGCAAGCTCTACGGCAATTGCAAATGGAACGATGAGCTCGGGTTCTACATCCTCATGGCATGCAGCGATCCGGGCAACAAGAATCCCTGGAAGAGGCACTCCATGGTGATCGTGCCAAAGGACACTCCAGGCTTCAGCATAGTTCGAAACTTGACCATCATGGGGTAAGTATATCGAAGGGTGCAAGGCATGACTCGACCAAGTGATAGCAGCTGGTGTCGCCGTCTCAGACACGGTGCGCTGGTCTCAGCACTCGCTTTTGGAGTCCATGGTCCTTTCTTTCTGAGAAACACGCTGACCCTCGTGTCCTTCGCTTTACAGTTACGATCATGCTCCTGAAGGGCATGGTAAGTCGGAAGTACCGAGAGACATGGACACAGCTCTAATGAGACTATCAGGTGAATACCTCTACCAGAACGCTCGAGTTCCAGCCGAGAACATCATACTAGGCGAAGGCCGTGCTTTCGAGATAGCTCAAGGTCGTCTTGGTCCTGGCCGCATACATCATTGCATGCGTCTCATCGGCCAAACTGAACGCGCGTACGAGCTGGCTCTTCTTCGCGCAACAGATCCAAAGAAGAAACCTCGAGGCAAGTTCATCGGCGAGTTTGACTCCAACATCGAACGCTTAGCCTCAATGCGCATGCAACTCGACTCACTTCGCCTCATCGTGATGAATGCAGCTCATACCATGGACATAGCCGGCAACAAAGCAGGACGCTACGCCATCGCACAATCGAAAATCATGGTACCTGCTGCAGCTGCTGCGATCATCGATGAGTGCATGCAAATGTACGGTGGCCAGGGATTGACTCAGCATACTCCGCTGCCCGAGATGTGAGTAAGCCTTTGTGTATAAGGCATAATCCCAAGCGAGCGTGTGAGACTGAGCGAGCATTGTTAGAGACGGCAGCTCTGTCTCAGCACGGTGTCTCGGAGTGCCTTTCGTTTGCGCCTTTGCTAATCCTTATTTCCCGTTCCAGGTGGACATACGCAAGATTCGTCCGCATCGCTGATGGCCCTGATGCCGCGCACAGGCATCAAGTGGGTAGAGATCAGTTGAAAACCGCGCCTCAATTCAGGAGCAGACACGAGGGATATGAAAAAAGGTACAAGGAGCTGTGTGAGAAGTGGCAGATTGAAGAAGAGACTTTTGGCGATCCTGCTAAGTCTGGGATTATGAGAGCTGATGACTAGATGGCACCATTTGCTGTTAGAAAATCGAAATCAGCGCCATATTGTGCTTGATTCACCGAGGCTTCGTACAGTCCACGATAACCTCTCTGGTTCTTTCGGTGCTGTGCGTTGCCCTTCTCTGTATCTGCAACCACGCTTTTTGTTCGTCTTCAGCTTTTCTTCGTGCGAGCTCCTCGTTAGGAATATCCACATCCAACGACCTCTTTTCCAAATTCATTCTGATGATATCTCCCGATCTGACCAGTCTGAAGGGAGACCCAGGAATGGCGGCTTCAGGAGAGATATGTAGCCCAATAGTACCTCCTGCCGTACCAGACATTCTTCCATCGGAGAGTCGTAACATGTCTGTAGTGTTCGTTCCTCTAAGTTTGCTACGAGGTAGGGGTATGACACCAGCCTCAGGCATGCCAGGATTTCCGATTGGACCAATGTTCTTCAGCACGAGCACAGCGTCGGGCGTGACATCTAGATCGTCACGATTCGAAGCAGTGGTGAGCGTATGCAGCATAGCGAGGCTGAGATGTATTGGCAAGCCTCAGGTTGCATAGGCCTGTGTCCATAGAAGATACCTTATGGGTTGGTTAGTCTCCATCAAATCTAGCTTGGGCTATTGAGTAAGCGTCATCAAAAGCGTCCTCCGCCATCTCCGCCATCTTCGCCCTGTTTCCGCTCAGCCAAGAACATGGTATCGACTTCAGATGCGACTACAGCCAAGTCCGACACCAATGCGACACGACAACTCCTCGATGCACTTGCTGTGAAAGCAGTTCAACGAATTGTCGCCAGCAGGAGTGATGGCACTTCCAATACTCCAACAACCGACTCTTCCCCGGAACTGGAAGGCATGTCTATGGGTGCTGAACGGGGGCGCATTGACGAGAGTGCTCAACAAATATGGGACGGCTTCGGCGACTTTGATCTTGACTCTTTCACAAGACATTCGATATCAGCGACCTCTTTGGTGGCACGAGGTTTAGGGTCCCGGGTACTCATGGGATATGAACGGAGATCTCAGCTTTACATGAGCTCTGCATAGCACCTATCACGCGGCAAATGAGTCGCTTGCGTATAATTCTTGATAGTCTCTTTCTTAGGCCTCCACGGATCGCGAACAGAGACTTTCCACATCAGAGTGCGTGTGAAATCGCGAGGGAATGCATCATGACAGTCGTTCACATCGGTAAGTGTAGTCAGTGAGTCTCCGGCATAATTACAGAGGCGTGCTGACATGCTGTAGTCCTGTTCAAATTCCAAAGAGAGATCTCGCAAGCGCAAAAAGGCAGATTTGTTTCTGAGCTAAAGAAGCTGAAATCAAGCATCACACGAACACCATCGGTGTGTATTGAGACCCAATTTTGCTTCCTTCGCAGCTACTAATCCTTCCTCAGCGTGACGAGTGAGCTCATGTTCCCGTACAAGGAGGATCTGGTGCGATTTGATTTTGAGGTGGACAAGGAGGATGAGCATCTGTGTCAATTCAAGTCCTTTCGCGAGGTGAATGGAGATGGGTCATGAGCTGCAGCTGTGATTTTGAAGATACATGAAGATCATCGACACCTCTACGCGGCCAAGACCGAGATCTCAGAACACGGGTACTTCGAGACCTTCAACTCAGGCACACCAGCAGAGCTCGCCTCCGCATTCAGCGTTTGTACCTCACTTTCTGCATAAGGGATGCCCTCTTTCCTCCTCTTCTCCTCGGTCAATTGCTCGATTTCTCCGGGAAAATAGATCCTGTTGACGCCAGCAGCTTTCTCTGACGTGGTGACCTTCTGGTACAGGAACATCGCCCTCTCCACAAACTCCTCCTTCGTCATAAACAAGTCTGGCTTGATCGCCACAAGAAAATGACCCACATCCGCTGGATCTGAGCTCGGGTCGTAAGGTCCTTTCACACCTCCCGCGAACGCGGAGCCAGAAAGCACTCCAGAGAACACATCCATCATGATAGCCAAACCCGACCCTTTCGGCCCGCCCATCGGCAGCATTACACCTTCAAGTGCTTCTTTCGGATCATCAGTGGGCTCTCCTGCAGCATTCAGTGCCCAGTCCTTCGGAATCTTCTCGTTCCGACGAAGTGCCTTGTAGACTTTGCCTCGAGCAGCGTTTGACGGTGCCATGTCTAGGATAAAAGGGTGGTCTCCGCCTGGTGCTCCACACGCTATGGGCGAGACGCCAACAATCTTCGAAACGCTACCCCAAGGTGGCAATGCCGGAGAGGAGTTGGTAAAGACTAGGGAGAGCATGTCTGCATCGATTGCTTGCTTCACTAACCACGCGGACATGCCAAAATGATTTGAGTGTTTTATCGAGACCATGCCTGAGTGAAAGAAGCATCAGCTCATGGTAACGAAGGCACGAGTTGACTGTGTACACTCACCAATACCAAACACCTCAGCCATCTCAATCGCCTTCGCCATGCCCAGCTTGGCACCAATGAAGCCAAAGGCATTCTTGGCATCAACTTGTGCAACAACCGGAGTGATTTGCTTCAACTCTGGTTCGGCTTTGACATCGATCGCGCCTTTCTTGATCTTTGCGATGTACGAAGGTAATCGATTGATGCCATGTGTATCTACGCCTCGCAGATCTGCTGCTACGAGACATTGAGCGATGATCTTGGCATGGGACCCAGAAAGGCCATGGCTTTTGAGCAGAGTCTCCGCGAATGTGATGGCATCAGCAGGTTGAACGTGTTCCATCTTGGGTATTTTTATCATGCTTTGATCGATTGGATGGCTCACTGGCGCGCCGTCTGCTGAGCTTTCAGATATAGATCATTGGTTCTTGGCTTTCGCAAGCTATCAACGCAAAGCGACAGATTCGACGACGGAGACTCCGTTGCGGACGGACTTTCCGAATCGGTGAACACTTCGCCGAGCGAAGTCGGACTGCAGATTCGGTGCGTAATCGACACAAGGCCATGAGGGGGACGATCATGTCGAGTTCATGACCATGTCTTGCCATCATATACCTACTGCCCTTACATCTCAAGCATGACTGAGTTCGGCTTGCTTCCGACCCTGGCCAGCGCAGCATCGGCAAGATGCACCACGGCGCCGTCTTCAGGCTTCCCATATCTTTGATCACGTTTTCGATTCCCTCGCCAAAGAAGTAATATCAGGCCGGACCCCAATGTGGTCGCAAAGGTCAAAGCACTTGAGAAGGCGTTGCCTGTGACAATTGTTTGGAGCCAAGTCCGTACTATGCTCTGCAGTAAGCCTGTCAGTACGGTCCGCAGAGCCGCCTCCTCTACTGAATCGTGCAGGGGTGGGCTATAGGGGCACTTTTATGTGTAGAATCGCGTGTTTCTTCCCAATTGTCGCCGTCGAATAGAGGATAATCGTGTATTCGACCCTCGTACGCGTATTCTAGCTATTTCCGAGTACTATACTATAATAATAACGACAAGATCGACTCGTACGACCGCTAGTATACCGCTAGCTCGATTAGACGACGAGGTCACCGCCTCTACGCTAAAGAAGAAGGTTATATACTCTCTCGAGAAGCCTATATCGCCGCCGCCAATAAGACGAAGTACTAATATAGCTTAGTAGGCAAAGAGAGGCTCCGCAAGTAGGTCTAGTACTAGCAAGAAGGGCAAGAAGACTACTATCGAAGGGCCTAGACTAATCGCTAATCCCTTGGTTATATAAAGTAAGGAGATCGTAGCTCTACTAGTAGAGGATAATAGTGCCTTTCCGCCTAGTAAAATAGCTATTTCTTCCTCCGCTAAGACCTCTATATCCTCCTCTTTCGATGCGGTATAGGAAGCGGCCGCTACTACTAGTAGTATATCCGCCCTCGCTACTAGTAACGTGCCTATAACTACGCCTAGTTCTTTTAACTCATTTAATGAGCCTAAAGTCTTCTATTATAATAGGTAGTAGACTATGTTTAATCCGCTTAAGAAGGGTACTAATCGCTTACTTACTACTAAGCTAGTAAAGTTCCTTACTACGAGAGACAAAGAGCCATGGGATAGACACTCGTAGGCGACGAAGTTTGCTTAGCTTAATAGCTATAATCGACCTTACCGAGTTGTTATTCGAGCTAGCGCTAACGGAGCGAAGACTACGTTTACTAGCGACTAGTACTAAGTAGGTAACGATATCGATAGCGACTTTGTTTATCGATAAGCGCTCGACTACGCGATTAATCTTATTAAGGCTAGAAGGAAGCGACCCTTTATAAACCTAGACTTTTATATAAAGCCTAAGTAGCTAGTAGTAGCTAGAAGTAAGGGCAAAGTCGGTAAGAAGTTAAAGAAGAATCCGGATACTATATAGATAAGAAATACTAGTCCGATTGTTACTAAACTTAAGTCGTCTAGTAGGTACGACTTCAAGATAATTAACGAGTAGCTCTATACTCGCAAGGATTATACTAATAGCAAGAAGGCTAGCGAGTCTACTTACTAGTTTAATCGCTTAGTAAAGGAGCTTAGCGAGAATTACTTCCCCTTCTATAATACTACTATAGTTAAATTGAGCTAGGCTATTGCGAAGGGTAAATATATATAGAATAAGGACGGTTCTTAGCTAGATAGGCTTCTAGTCTCGGTCGAGATAATGCTAATATCTCGTAAGATTAAGAAGAAGTATTAGAGCTAGAACGTACGTCGAATACGCCGCAATAGCGATACTAACTCGCTAGGCGGTAAGAATAGTAGTATAATAAAGATAATAGGCGAATTTATAGATAGAATACTATACACTTAGTATAATAGATCTAGCCGTATTCCTAGTACGCTATCGAAGACTCCTACTCGCGCTCTAGCTAGATATCGCTTAGGTTATAAGGCGCCTATTAAAGTGCCGCGTATAGTGATTTCTAAAGCCGCTACGACTAAGTTCTTTAACTAGTATGCCCTCTAGCCGGATTTCGCGGAATAGGACTCTCTACGCTCCTATATTAAGGTTTTCGTAGGAATAGTATAGCGCCTCGATACTATTGCGAATATGGACTAATCTAACTAGCCCTACGAGCTCAAAGAAGTATATAGTATACGTTTAAGATTGAAGGAAGCTATACGAGAATAGCTAAGCGAGAGGGCGGATAATCTTATTAATACGGATAGAGCCGCCGCCGAGGAGGGTAAGATTTAATCGAATTCGGGCTTTCTTTAGGCGACATTCTTTTCATTACTACAACATATACAAACTTGTAATAAGCGGGAGATTCTTGCTATAATTATACTCATTTAGACCTAATTTAGTATATTAAATTAAATGCATTAGTTATAGAACAAATAGAGCGTTAGGCAAGGCTAGCGTTCGAACTATTTATCTAAATCTCTACTAACGGTACTTGCCGGCGCTAGTAACATTACTCGAAGTCCTCGAAATCTATGTCGGATTCTTCGAGTTCTTCTTTATACTCTTCCTTACTTAATATATACTTATCTAGGTTATCTAATATTGCCGGCGGCGTACCCTTATATTGCGTATACTATACGGACTCTTTAGTATCTATATCGAGCATATTCTATACGGATCTAGCGCTTATTTCGAAGGCTTTAGGATCGTACGGCAAATCTCGACCCTCGACGTTATATCTAGCGTATTTGAACAACCTACGCGCTTTACGGCCCCTATACTTGTATAAACACTATACTAAGTAGGCTTCGAAGCCTTCGAAAAGCGGTAGCTTATAGCGATACTTTTTAATAGTCTTCTTAAGTAGATTAAAGGTCTATTCGATAGGATTTAGATCCGGTAAGTACGGTAGAAGAAACTCGAGATAGTAACCCGCTTCTAGTATCGCTTCTTTAACCCTTCTACTATGGTGAATACTAGCATTATCTATTACAAAGATTATCGACGGACTATCCTTAAGGCACGGTAGGACCTCTTCTTCTAACTAGGTACTAAATCGCTCGGTATTGATCGATCCTTAGTATACGTACGTATACGGCAAGTAGCCGTAGATCGTAAAGGTAGGCAAGATAGACTACCTAACTTCTCGCTTTGCGTACTAATAATCTATATACGCCATGCCTCGAACTAACTATCTATACTTCTACTAACTAGTCTTCTAATTATAGGTAGTCTTATCGATAAATACGAGCCTATCTACTAGCTAATTCGCGTACCTAATTACCTATAGAGCCCTTAGCAATAGGTTACGTTCCTTCGCTTTTATCTATATACGCTTACGAGTCTAATTCTACCTCTTCAACGTTCGAAACAATAGTATAGGCGTTAGCTAAATACCCTTACTACTATCGTAGACCGGACGGAGCTATATAAACCTATTATAAAGCGCGGCGATCATTTCCTAGAAATAGGTGTCTAGTCTCTCGTAGAGATAGTCGTAGAGCTACTCTTCTTCTTTATAAAGAAGCCTCCGTAGTTAGCCTTTAGTAGCGCCGCTATTCTATATATATAACTCGCCGTATAGTCGCTACTTCTACTAGTACCTATATATCGACCTTACGGTTATAGGGACCTTTATCTCTTCGATAATCCGCTTAGGTATATAGCCTTGTACGAAATAGGACTTAAGAAGCGCCTATAAGGCCTTATCGATTAGCCTAGATAGTACTATAGCGACGACAATACCTAGAAGCTCGCTATACCGCTAATATATCGATAACATAATATTCGGAGGATTCTATATTATTACAAGAGTACTGAAGAGTATATTTTGGTAGAAAATAGCGGTGTGAGTGCTCGCCAAGCCTCTCTTAGCGATGTAGGGCTTCCCCGCCGCAACTGACAGGCTTACTGCAGAGCATAGTAAGAACTGGTATTATATTCTAAATGCCAGCCACTCACTGTTGCAACAACCTCGCGTTCCACAAAACTTGGCTCTTCGTTCACTCGACATCTCCCTATCTTGCCCAACGTATACCGCAACTCTGACCGTCTCCTCGAGCGACACGTTCAAGATGGCCGGAATGCTGCGTCAGCGGCGCGGTCTGATCCTGGTCTGCTCTCGTCTCCGTCCCGGTTTATGCACGCGACGACGGTTGAGGCTCTAACACTCTGCCACGTTCTGGCCCGTTGACGAGAGAGGTGTCCACCTTCACTGTAGCTTTGCTGATAGATATAGATATGATCGATCATGTGCTTGATATGCTGTAAGGTCCCTTGACTTCTCTTCTCCTTGGATCATCTCCCTCTCCCGGCGAAGCCTCGAAATGCCTGAAAACGCAACTCTTCTCCAAGGGTTTGAATGGAACGTGCCGGCAGATGGCAAGCATTGGCAGCGTCTCCTAAAAGCATTGCCCAGTCTGAAGAATGCTGGCATCGATAACCTGTGGCTGCCTCCAGGCTGCAAGGCTTCGTCTCCCAAAGGCAACGGATACGACATTTATGATCTATATGACCTGGGCGAATTCGATCAGAAGAACTCAGTGCGGACTAAATGGGGAACCAAAGATGAGCTTCTGGAGCTCAGTAAGAAAGCAAAAGAGCTAGGCCTTGGTCTTTATTGGGACGCAGTTCTCAACCACAAAGCTGGCGCCGACAAGAGAGAAAAGGCACATGCGGTAGAAGTAGACAACGACGACAGAACGAAAGAGATTACAGACCCGTATCAAATCAGTGCTTGGCTTGGCTTTGATTTCCCTGGTCGAGGGGACAAATACTCGAAGCAGAAATACCATTGGTACCATTTCTCCGGCACCGATTACGACGCGAAGAACGAGAGGAGTGCTATTTTCAAGCTCAAAGGCGAGGGGAAGTCTTGGAGCGAGAGCGTCGACGACGAAGGCGGCAATGCAGACTACATGATGTTCGCGGATGTCGACTACTCGCACCCGGAAACGCAAGAGGATGTGAAGAACTGGGGTGAATGGATCGTCAACGAAGTCGGCCTGAAGGGGTTCAGGTTAGACGCAGTGCAACACTTCTCCGAACGATTCACAAACGACTGGGTGCAGCACGTGCGCTCGAAATGCGGAGACGACACCTTCATGGTGGGAGAGTTCTGGACTGGAGACACAGATAATATGGTGAAATGGTTGGATGCCATGAACCGAAAGTTCAGCCTTTTCGATGCTCCGCTTCTCTATTCCTTCAACCGGCTATCCACAACACCTGACGCTGATCTTAGGACCGTCTTCGACAATTCCTTGACCAAGCGAGATCCCGTGAACTCTGTCACGGTGGTGATGAATCACGACACACAACCAGGCCAGACTATGGACACCAAGATCGAAGGCTTCTTCAAGCCTCTGGCCTACGCACTTATTCTCCTGCAAGATGCTGGATATCCTTGTCTCTTTTATGGCGACCTGTACGGCATGAAGGGTGACAGTCCGGAGCCTCCAGCTGCATCTGGAAAGATTCCGGACATGGCGCTCGCTCGCAAGCTCTACGCCTACGGTCGTCAAGATGAGTATTTGGACGATGCCAGTTGCATTGGCTTCACCCGACTCGGCACTGCTGAGCACCCAGCTGGCTTGGCGTGCGTAATGAGCAATAAAGGTCCTGGCCAGATCCGCATGTTCGTGGGAGAGATGCATAGTGGTGAGGTGTGGACTGATATCCTTGGCTGGGAGCAAGGCGAAGTCACCATTGGCGAGGACGGCTTTGGTGGATTCAAATGTCCCGGCGTCAGTGTTGCCATCTGGGTTAAGAAAGATGCTGAAGGACGGGATCGCTTTCCGGTCGACTTTGACGATGACATATACCGCGACAGCTGATGTACTCCAGATAGTCAATTTGCGTATGCAAGATCGGTCAGATGAGATGCGCGCGCTATTGGTTTCCAAACTCTGAACACCTGAACACCAAGTCCACAGCCACGAGTGCAAAGCGCTGGTTGATCTCTCGGCAACTTCATCACGACTTGCCTTTCTCTCCATTCCTAGAGATTTCAGCGCTGTCGTTGCAGGACTCTTCCGTACTACAGAGCTACCGTCATCGTCTGCTTCTAAGTTGTACTGATTCGCCATGGACGCGATTGAAACTGTCCGAGCTGATGATACACTGGCGCGCCTATCAGAGCGTGAGCTAAGCAACAGCGGAGGCCTGGCTGAAGACAAGGAGTCGTAGTCCGTTCTCTGCCGTCCTGGTGAGATTGGTAACTCCGAGACTCTGAAAACGTCAAAGAAGCAAACGGCAGATGCTCTGGAACCGCATAGCGATACTGAGGGACTATTGTGCGATGATAGAAGTGCTGTTCGTCGTCATCTCTGGACCACGTGTCGATTCTATGGTCATGCGGAATTCGTTGCGGCTTCGGTTGATGGTCTTTCGTCGTCCAAAGTCTCTCCTGGCCAGCGTCTCGACGAGACTGAACTGAGCGAATGCCATGACTCATTCGTCAACATAGTTTGGATTCTGGCGCGGCGGCCTGGGCCTGGGGTTCGTCGGAGGTCTTGGATTCTGCGAGCAGACAATTTAGTAAATTCATACTCGCAGGTCAGGGCTCAGCCGGCGGCCCATGACCATCATCGCCGCAACATTGCTAACTGGTTTATCACCTACCGTAACGCAATATCGGACGAAGAACAGCATTTCCTTGACAAGAGGCATGAAGGTGACCTGTTTCCAATCATATCAAAACAAAAGACGCCTCTCACAGCGCTGCAGGAGAAGGTCCGAGTCGTACGTTTCCGCTTTCGACATCAACGCAAGCGGTCTGGTCGCCTCGAATCACCAGATGTACTCTATCATAGCGACAAGGGTCTTGCAATCTTCGCTAGCATTGTGGTCGTGTCGACCGGACTTTTGCTTTTGTTTGCACCCATGTGGACCTGGTGGCTGAACTTTGTTGACAAAGGATCACGGTAGCTGTATCGTTGCGGATTATGCTTACGCCTTCGATTGCACGAAGAACGAATTCACAGCCCCACCTCTGGGGAGCTTGAAGCTGAATGCTCACATGAGCCATGGTTATGCTTTCAATACCTTGTCAAATGGCCAATATGTGAGGCGTGCCGCAATGATGAATGGTAGGTCCTCTCTAGGCTGGCCTTAAAGTTGGCTACCAAGACCGCTGGTCGACACACTCTACGATCGATGGGACTAGGGTGTCGAGCGAGAAGACATCCGGGGTTGGATGAAAGAGAATGTGGTTCATTCCGCTGATCAGTGTATGAGTGGGAATAAGACGATTGAAGATCGATACTATGTGCAGGATGGATTGAGATGGAGATGTCTCGCAAAAGCGTTTGAAGAGGAGCATGAAGTCGAGACATTGTAAAGCTGGATGCAAATGATGGACTGGTCGAATCTGAGAAAATTACGTCTTTCATCAGGAAGCCCCGACACTCTCAATGAATTCAGTCCAATACTACCAAGTCTCGATGACCTAAGCATCGACCGAATCGACGACACCGCCCTCACAACCTCCCATTCTTCCTCCAATCCAGATAAACTCCTCTCTAACACTTTCTCTCTCCGGGAGCTCCATCCCAGCAACCAAACAACCACCAAGACTTCAACCGCATATGTATACCACAGATCTTCGAGTTGTTCAATACGCATCGCTTATCTCTCAGCCTCCTACTTCTCTGACTTCAGGATCGGACTCTGGGACGTTCAAGTCCAACACCTTTAGGCTATATTTAGTGAGGTTGGTGAGTTGGTTGGGAGATGGGTTTGTGATGAGAATAGAGAAGGAGATGGGGAGAATGCTAGAGGTGGGAGGAGTATTTGCTATGGTGAGAATAGGAGGATGAACGTTGGGGTTTATCATTTAGGTGGACCAGGGGGGAGGTGAGGGATGAGTGCAACGGAGGATTCGGGCTTGGAGGACTGGGATGGGGTTTGAAAGGTGAGCTTTTGAGTGATGGGGTGAGTGCACATGAGTGTCGTTTCTGCGAGGCGAAAAACGCGTAGAAGCGGGTTTGAAGTGCTATAGCATGCAACTAAGGACGAGGTGGGAACCGAAGGAGTCATGCATGGGTGAGCAACGTGAGTCCCTCACTCGATGCTCCACCCGGATATAAGAAGCTGCTTGCATGGTCGATTTGGTCGTGCTTTGGCAAGAAACAAGTAATGAGACAGATGATGGAGTTTGGAACGTGTGCGGGTTGAGCATCTCCACTTGTTACTTTCTCGGGATTTCATCGAGATTTATGAGAAGCCCATCATGAACTCGGTAGCAGAAAGGAGGATGAGCTGGGAAACGGAATTCCGAGAATGTACGATTCATGAAATGTCACCTGGAATCGTTTCACCATTCGAAGGACTTGTGATGGAGGCTGAGTATGAGCTTGGCAGCAGAAGAAGAGAATGCGCCGAGAAGTGGACTTCCGGAAGTGCGAGGTTCGTGAATCCTCAGTTGATCCTTCTTCTGAAGTCGAAAAATTTTGAGCGGAGGCTGAAAGGCAACATAGCAGCAGAACAGGTACCGTGATTTGAGAAGCAAAAGAAAATACTGTAGCGTAACGATATCTTGACGATTGAAAAACGCTACAGATGCTGATATGCCGGCTTTGATCTTCTGCTCGTACTTAGAGCCTATTCGTCTCGTCCTCACTCTCCTCGCTCTCACCCTCGTCGTCCATCGCCAGAGCTATAGCATACCCTGCCTCCACTGGGGAGTCGTCTGGTCCCCGCGGAACACAAATTGGCTTCGCGTCCTCCACGGCCTCTTCCGTTGCAACTCCTTCGGTCTCACCCGGCGGCCTCTCATTCTCCTGTGTCTTTAAGCTTCCTTGTTCCGGCTCATGATCCTCCTCCGCATCCGCCAACTCAATGGTCAATCCAAAGCCACTAAGGCTATCCACCCTAGCCTTTGAATACGGGCAGATGCTTCGAACTCGCAGATGCAAGACGTCGATAAGTTCTCCCAACTTCATGCCCTTGCCAAGAGCTTCGTGGGTGGGCTTCCAATCCAAATCGAAGTTTTCTTCCAGCATGCGGTCTTTGCCATGCGTCGCGCAGGCTCTTGAATCGACATCGATCGTCGCCGTTTTGATTGGGAGCGGCGGTTGAGTGATGTACATCTTCCGAAAGAAGAAGTCAGGATTGGTGTTGAGGAAGCTGGTTGTGATCTGTGGGAGTTGTCGCTGCTTTAGAGGCGATGAGTCGTTGATGCAGTCTTGCACGAAGAAGGGGTTGAACATGACTTTGGATGGATCAAAATCGCCGAGAAGAAACTTGGAGAGATATGCGGAGGGATCGGCTACCAGCTTCTGCATCCAGGCATCTCGAGTGTAGGCTCTGTCGATGAGCTGAGTGATCGGTCTTCTGTCGTCCTGGTGCACGTCTGCATGCGAGCCTGGGTCCAAAAATAAAGCACGACGCAGTTGTGGAGAAGATAAGATGAGGTTGTGAAGTTTCATGGAGACGCAGCGTACGCAAAGCAAATCTTCCGCGTCAAGATGGCAAAGGATTTCTTCTGCGAGCTCGACGGTCGAGAGAACGCGGGCAACGGCTGTAGCAGTCACATCTGCCGCTTTAGACTCGGATGCGGCTTCGCTCGCGGCGGGTTTGATGTCTTTCGCTCGCGATGTGGTGGAGGAGGTGTCCAGCATGTTCGAGTCGGTAGCTTCAGGCACGACTGCGACAACAGCATGTGGAGGAGCGCAAAATTCTGCTTCTTCGTCGTTCGATGCTCGTACATGCTTGGACGATGACAGACCAACATCGCTCTCCGAGTTCAGCTGCCGCCCAAGTCGGGCAGTGATCTCTGCGGCGGATCCCTCGGCCGGCATGTTGTGTGGTTGGTATACGGGTTGATAGGGTTCTGTCCAGATATAGAAGTTGTCAATGCTATCGCTCGAAGACAGGAGTATTCCTGGGTATGTCGAGATCCGGGTCGCGTTCGAGGTTCTGCAAGATCGGTTGTGTTTGGTGTTCAAAGAAAGGTCGAAGTTCGTCCAAGATAGGTCGGATTGTTATGTGCTTGTGATTGATAGGCAGCCGCCCGTCATTCACTCAGCACGAGACACCGCGGACACATGCCGTTTCTCGAGCGCACATGCCCTTTCCGCCAGCATGTGCACTTCACCGTCAGACCAGCGTCCATCTTGGGAAGCTTCCACCTTGCCCGATCGGTAGTGTCGCCCATATCTGAAGAGAAGTTCAGGATGTGTTCACATGGTAGTCTGCATTGAGTAGTGATATTGCTGAGTCAGCTTGCACGTGATCGTGAAGCGGAAGCGCGCCTCCGGGCCCCGCTTAAACCCTAAGCCTAACCGAAGCGCAAATCGGCAGTCGCCGTTCGCAGGCTCTGACTGCCTCTGCCTCTGCTCCAAAGCACCAGCCCCAGCACCAGCTCCAGCACCAGCACCACCACCGGATCAGTATCCTCAGCAAGCACGTCTCAGGGCTTGCGCGCAGCTCAGTGCCTCCTTCAAACTCCCTTCAACCATCCATCAATTCGTGGAGACATCGTTCTCTGCGGACCCATCAGCCTGTGAGATATCGTCCACACTGCTTCTGTGCGGGAACCAAGAGCGAGGAATTGGGCGCTGATCACGATTGCTGACCATTTGAACACCTCACGCACAGGGCAGGGCAGCGTCTTGGAGACCAGCACGGCATTCCGCTGGACTTGGCAAGATGAGCCCGCGCTCGCCGTCCCTCTCGGAGGGCGAGATCAGCAGCGGCGGCGGCGGCGGCGGCGGCGGCAGCAGAGACGGGGAGAAGGTTACAAAGAACGCGCCTCGATATGCCAGCACCAGTGTTAATACCTCGCCCAGACACACGCAGACGTCTTCATCTCGAGCTTCGCACTCGCGGCCATCGGGGCGAGACGCTTTGATGTCCGATAGGAACGCCCACTTCAACGGATACGGCGCAGAGAGAGACACACGTGATCGCTCGCGGTCGCCCTTCAGAAGAGATCGCTCAGGCTCGAGATCGCCGTTCCGCGCCGACAGAGCCAGCGGAGGCAGTGGCAGTGGCGGTGGCAGCGGTAGGGAGAAGCGACGCCGCCAAGACGACCACTACGGCAAGAGCGCATCAGACCACCGCCGACACAAGGTCTACGAAGACCGCGCAGCACAGCGAGGCAGCTATCGGGATGCAAACGGAAGCGGCGCTGGTCTTGGACACGCCAACGACAAGCACGGTCGAAACCGAATCGCCCGCGAGCCACACAGCCGTCATGACCGCGACAGGAGCCGATCGCCATATCGAGCACCAGGCGCAGCTGCCCATGAACGCCCATCAAGCAGACGCGGGCCATCCGGCCAAGCCGACGCCGGCTCCGAGGCTGGCGATAGGAGACGTGCAAGTACACCTTCTGCAAATCATGTTAGTGCTACTAAGAAAGACACTTCTCAACCAGAGCAGCCAGCACGGCAAACGACTGTGCAGTCTGAGGAAAGGTACGTCCGAGATGATGCCGGGTCAAGATACCATGCTGATGCTGCTACCAGCGAATCGGTGGCAGATGCCCCAGAGCCGCAGCCACAGCTTTCCGAAGCCGAGTTGATCGAGCAGCGCCGCAAGAAGCGCGAGGCCATTCGAAAGAAGCATGCCGCAGCATCAGCAGGCGATTCATTATTGCGGACGACGTTGGAATCGAACCTTCCTTCGGCCTCCACTACACCATACCATGGAAGTAGCGGCCAAGGCTCAGACGTACAATCGCCTCCTTCATCCATAAACTCGCCAAGAACACCGCGAGACGTGTCTACTCCTGGCTCGCCGGCATCTATCAATGATGAAGACCTCATGAACCCGATCCAGATGACCGCTAACGATGAAGAACAAGGCCAATCCGCCGCCGACTACGATCCAAACCAGGACATGCACGAAGACAGGCCAGACCACAAGCGGCAGGATTTGCAGGACTCTTCAGCTCAGGCTCATGCCGAACCTGCACAGCCAGAATCTGTAGCTGTTCCGAAGAAAGCCACGGATGATTTCGACATGTTCGCGGACGATGATGATGACGACGACATGTTTGCAGCAGATGATGCACCCATCAAAGTAGACGCCACCAAGCAAGCTCGTGCCCTCGACGAGAGCCTGCTGGATAATTGGGACTATCCCGATGGTCACTATCGCATCATCAACGGCGAACTCCTGGATGGGCGATATGCCGTTGAGAAGCAAATTGGTAAGGGTACTTTTGCGACTGTCGTACGAGCGCGTGATACTCAAACGAACGCCATGGTTGCTATCAAGATTGCTTGCCGAAATGAGACAATGTTCAAGGCTGGGCAGAAGGAAATGCAGTTCCTGAACCGTCTTAACGAAGCCGATCCAGAGGACAAGAAGTACATCATCCGTCTGCTGCGCGACTTCATGCACAAGGGTCATCTCTGCCTGGTATTTGAAGGCTTGGAGATGGACTTGCGAGAGACGTTGAAGAAGTTTGGTCGAGACGTCGGCATCAACCCGGAGGCAATCCAGATCTACACCCGGCAGATGTTACTCGCTCTGCTTCACATGAAGACGCAGGAAGTCCTTCACGCCGATCTCAAACCGGACAATATCCTGGTCAGCAGCGACAACAAGTACATTAAGATCTGTGACTTTGGTACTGCCACACTCCAGCAAGACGCCGAGCTTACTCCATACTTGGTCTCCCGATTCTACCGAGCTCCAGAAGTCATTCTCGGCATGGAATTCGACTACGGCATCGACATGTGGTCAATCGGCTGTACACTGTACGAGTTGTACACTGGTCGCATCCTGTTTAATGGCTCGGACAACAACAATATGCTTCGCGTCATTCAGGAATGCCGTGGTAAGCTACCTAATCGCTTGATCAAGCGTTCCCAGCTGGCAGACAAGTATTTCGACGAAGCTTTCACTTTCCACGGCCTGGAGCGGGACAAGATGACGGGCAATCTGGTTCAGCGTCCGATGCACTTCTCGCAGGGCGTACACGGCAGAGATCTGAAGTCGAGACTCAGTGCTAATGCGAAGAAAATGGATGCCACGCAACTCAAGCTGCACACTGCTTTCGTTGATCTACTCGACAAGTGCCTGCAACTCGATCCAGAGAAGCGTATCAAGCCAAAAGACGCGCTGCGGCATCCATTCGTCAGCGATACGAAGCGCGACTCTCTGAGCAGTGGGAAGCCTAAGACAACAGGGCCTGCTGCTACCAAGATATTCCGTCCTGCTGTCGTGCAGCGTTCTGGCTAGGCTCCGCACGCTTGCAGTAAGCACAAACAGCAACCATGTTAGTTCATGGTCACGTACTTGTGGAGAGACTGAAGAGCGCCTCTCCGCCACCAATATGACGTGGACATCGGCATCGTACATGAAAGCATCAGCATCCCGAGGTTTAGTGTCCATTCCGAAAAGTATTTTGCAACTACCAGAAGCTCGTGTTATGATGGGTCTTGGACATAGTTGAGGAGGAAGGTCGAAGAAATATGAGCGTATGAGAGGCACCGATACAGAATATAGAGATGCAGTACGAGTAGAAGGAAGCAAGGAAGGAAGGCATACGGACGCATCGGCAGAGCAGAAGACACAGCGGGTAAGCTGACCATAGCAGACAAGCAACAAGTGTGTCTTTCACACATGAGACACTTTACGATACGAGACTCCTCCTTCCATTTCTGCCTGACTACCTGCTTTGAGTTGTGATCACTCCCGTCAGCCGGAGTGCGCGAGTGATGGGATTGTGATGTGATGGGGCTGATTAATATGCAGGGTATGCAGTAGTAGCCAGCAGTATAAATCCTTGGCCCGGAGACGAAACGAAGCGAAGCGAGGCGTCAGTCAATCAGCAACGTGTATGCGAAGGATGACTCGTTGTCGAGCACAGCTGCACAGCTATGCCATGTTCCTTCGAAGCTACGGGGTGCTCTGGTCGATGCATCGCGCGACAATGAAGCTCGTGACTTGCTTGGTGTACTTGAAGCCGTTTGATCTTCAGGTGGCTTGTATTCGCTGAGAGGGGTGTGTTCTTCCGCTGGTATGGAGCCGCAGAGTACGTGTAGATACCGAAGAGAGCCGCTCGGATAGGAGGAGGATACGGATTGGTGTTCGATGCACTTGATATTATAGATCTCTCTCCGCTTCTCAAAGCTCCTGTATCCGAGGGTGCATTCGACAGACGACTAGCAGGAGCTGGGACAAATGTCTACGTGTATTTGTCGCTCGAGACTGTTCTTTGATATATCAACTTCACACCGAGATCTTCAAAACGCGATAGCACCCCGAACTTGGAAAGAGGATGTCTGGAAAAACTTCATACAAAACTTGTGATCATACTGCGGAAGATGGCATTCGTTCAAGCGAAGTTATGCTCGAAGTGGTCGGTAATATCTCGTTGTCGCTGTAATCCCAAGGTTCGTGGGAAATTACCCTAAGCAGGTCAACGCACGCGGGTCGAATCGTCGAGTCTGGCGAGATACTACAGTCTGACCTTGTGATGCTCATGAGAGATCGAGGAAATTTCCGCTCGACTGTCTGATTTTATGCCATACGGTTCGAAGAGGCCTTCGATTAGACAGCCGAGCATGGTCGATGTGCGGACATTACAGAGGCTTCTTCCTTGGACATGCTTAATATCTTCCCGGTATTCAGATCCAAGGAATTGGCTTGTTGGAGAGACTGAGCGTTTGCACATGATCGAGAACAATACTTTTGTGCCACCATCGGGCAAAAGGAGAGAACAGTGGACAAGACACGGAGTTTCAGAGCCTTCCACCACTACACTTCGTATTCGAGAAACATGTGACGTGGACACGAACTGACTCGTTCTTAGCATGGAACTAGTAGTCGTATCTCGCTTACCGAAATCTTGGTTGTGATCAGACACGAGAGATAGACTTTGTTCGCTGCTTGGTCGTCTCCAGCTGATGTCAAAGGCAAAAATTCCTATTCTCGGGCAGCGCGTATAGCGTTCAGTCGAACAGGGCACTACTGACTCGAAGGAGTAGTCAAAGTGAGTGAGTGAGTGGTTGTTCGGTGCCGCGCTCATGTGTAGTGGTGGATGTGGTCGACTTCGCATCGTCGATTCGAAGCGGTGAACGGATGCTTCGGAGAAAAGATCGCGACACTATAGTTCACATCTGAAACAGAGAGGTAGTCCCATGGTACTGTGCTTGTCCTTTGGCTGCCACATGTTCTTCAATTATGGCTTGAAATCGTACCATGTTTGTCGAGCTGTCAAGCAAATGCTGTTGTAAGTAGTAAGCAAAACCAAATTTTACTGGTCTGGTACTTGCAGTGGAGTTGGACGCGCTTAATCATGATCACGAGACGTGCGAGAGAGGCTTGCCGGCGGATGGTAGTGCCTGCATACTGTATTCCGATGCTTGAAGGGTCGATTTTCTGGCGAGGAAGTGTCTGGTATGGCCGTTGCGACTGCAGAGGCAGGGTCTTGCGCCGCTGCTATTGCACTTCCGGCCACCTTCCTACGCTGCGGAGATGTGACGCTCTTTTCCTGAAATGCAGCCGATGGAAGACTCCAGCAACTCCTATGGTTGGGATCACATATGCATTCTGATTGTAACGACGACACTAATCGGCTTCGAAAGGCCCCGGCAGTTGTGGTTGCTATCTTGGCCGTCTTACTTACAGTCGATGTGGGATAGGAGTCTAACGGCAAACGTCCGGGGTCTTCATTGGCTATAGAACGGAGTATGCTTATTACCTTCTTAATTAAGTACGATTACTTATAAGATAATGAAAAGTAGCTAGCTAGAAGCTACTTCAAACATTAATTATAGATATAGACTATTAATAATAGCTAGAAAGAATTATTTATATTAAATATTAAATCTAATAATAATAATAAGCTACTATAGCTATAAGTAGTCTAAACTAGATCTAATTAATAGAAATCCTTCTTCTTATAACTTGCTAAGTAGATCATATTAGCCTAACTTATTAGATTATTACTATATAGACTAAATTTTATATTTAAATAGTCTAGAGTATATTATAGCTATTATTTAGTTAATTTACTAGCGCTAGAACTACGTTCATTATTTATTTAAGTAAAAAAGAATATATCTAACTTCTAGACTAAGGTATAAGTACCTATAAGTATAGGAGATATAAGTATAACTCTCTAGAAATAATAGAGTAATAGTAGTCCTAAGGAAAGGTAGAGGAAGGAAGGGATCTAGCCTCTATCCTAAAGCTAAGCTAAGGGATAACTAGTACCTAAACTAGGCCCTAAAGACCTAAAAGACTAGCCTAACTAGCTAAAAACGAATAGAAATATATAGAAGAACCTCTAAATCCTTATAGATAATATCTAAAAGGTACTAGATACTTCCTAGGTCCTAGACTTCCTATCCCTCCTCTCTCTCCTCTAATAGGCCTAAACCTAACTCCTATACTAACTTAAGAATACTAATACAATTAGTATACTCTAAACCTATATATAGAACCTCTAAACCCTCCTAAAGATACCTAAACTAAGAATATAGATATAGGCTACCTCCTAAGGCTAGCTAGCTATACTAAGTATATAGAGAATTTCCCTAGAAAGTTATATAATTACTATAAGGATTAGTTAGAAGAAAGAGTAAGAAAAAATAAAAGATCTTACTAACTAAGAGATACTATAGAGGCTTAGAGATCTAGGAGTAATTACTATTAAGAAACTTAAGAGTAGTAACCTAAGGATATTTATAGTATCTAAACCTACTAAGGACAAGCTAATAAGCGAACTAGGATAGATATAGAGGATACTCCCTAGTACTATAGTAGAGGCTCTAATATACTAGGTACTAGTCTATAGCTTTAGGACTATAGGATTCAATCCTAAGGACCTAAGCTATATCTATAAGATCTAGGAAGAGAATAGAAGACTCTACCTAAGCCTTAAGATATCCTAGATAGCCTAGCTAAAAAGTAGAAAAGCTATAGAAGGTAAGATATACTCCTCTATTATTCTAAATATATAGAGCTTAGCCTAGGCTAGGGAAATTATATAGAAAGGCCTAGTATCCTAGGGTATCCTCCTTACTATAGAGGAGTTTGATCCAAAGTAGAGGCTTATATAATACCTAAGATATAGACAATTTAGATATATTGCAAAGTACTATAGAGCCGAATAGGTATATAGAAAATACGTAGGACTATATAGAATAGACAAATACTAAGGAATACTAAGCAAATGTAGTAACTATTAAGGTACCTATATAGTATAGTTAGTATTATATAAGGTAAAACAAGTAGCTATTATAAAAGCAAGGGTATTTAGAGACTAAGTAACTAAGAGCTAGAGCTACCTAACTTACCTAAGAGATCTAAAGGACCTAGAAGGATAGACTATAATGAGATCTAAGAGAAAAGCTACTAGAAATATAAGCCTAGACCTAGAAACCGAAGATAGGTTAAGGAGACTACTAGGGAGACCGGTAGGCACGAACTCTACTATCTTAGTAGGTAGAATATAGAATAACAAAATCTCCTCCCTTTTCCCCCTAGCTATAGGCTAAGAAGGCTAACTAAGCTAGAGCTAGAGCTAGGAAGCTATAGAAGATATATAGGCATACTAGAATACCTAAAATAAATAGTAACTAAGGGAAGCTTACTATCCTATAGTATAATACTAACTATAGTATAGACAAGATCTAAATCCTATTCCTCTAATAGCTAGATCCGAAGGACTACTAGGTAGTTATAATCTAAGAACTATAGATTAGCCCCTATAATAGGAATATAGTAGTATACCTAGGATACTATACTATACTCCTAGGAGTAGTATATCTAAGGGTTACTATATACATCTCTAAGGAGATAAGTATACAAATATAGAATACGAAAGAATACTCTAGAGATATAATTATAGTTAGACTCCTTATAAGGAATAGATAGGTTAATATCCTAAACTACTACAATCCTTCTAGCCCTACTAGAGACTATACCCTAGGTACCCTCCTACTAATAGAAGATGTAATCTAGGGAAAAGAGGAGGAGGAGACTATACTACTAGGTAACTTTAACCTATACTACCCTAGGTAGGGAGGGAACAATACCTAGAACTAATATTAGGTAGTAGACTACCTTATTATAATTATAGAAAAGGTATACCTTAACCTACTCCTAGAGCTAGGTACAATTATATAGGAGACTTCTAGGAGCTACTAGACCCTAGACCTAGTATTTAGGACTATAGGAATCTAATAGAATATATAGGAATATAGGATAAGGATAGATTTAGAAACAGGATTAGACTATATACTAATCTAAACTACAATCCTATAGGCCTAGATAAGTACTAGAGCCTAGGTATAAAGACTATAATAGAAAAAGGTAGACTAGGATAAGATTAGGGCTAGGGTAAAGAAGGAAGTATAAGAAATCTCTAGTAAAGAAATAGATATACTATAATAGCTTAATACAATAGCCTAAGAGGTATAAGAGATACTAGCTAAGATTATCTAGGAGGATATCCTAAAGGCTAAACTATCTAAGTATACTAAAATAACCTAGTTAAGGGAGTATAGTAGTATAGTAAGAAAAATAAGATACCTTAAGAGAGAGTAGAGTAAAGATAAGATAGAAAAGAACCTAGTAGCGTACCTAATAGCCTCGTAGGCTAAAGGCAAGTAGATTAGGAAAGATAGGGACCTAGGCTAGAGAGATATAGTTAAGGAAGCTACCGAGGACCTAAATAAGATCTAGAAACTAGCTAGGTAGGCTAAGGAAGGGGTAGGTGTTAGGGGCTAGGTATATAGCAGCGTATAGAATACCCGCCTAACCGATAACATAGTAGGTAGTAGAACTAACAAGTGCCTCCTAAAAGGATTGCGCCGAGCGCTAGGTTAAAAAGGCTATGCGAGTTACGTACGTCTAGCGTACGCCCCTAGCGCGCGCCGCTTAGTACACTTAGGGCTTAGTAAGAGACCTTACCTTATCGAGGTCCTTATAACTATCCCCTTTCTCCTAGTATAGCTATCCCTAGCTATAGACAAACCTAACTCCTCGTTAAGCTATCCTATCTATATATTCTCTCGCGCCTCTAGCGCTTCGAATACGCCTCGCGTACGTTACTACTTCGTATAGCTAGTTACTACGCGAAAACTCTTTATT
>LFZO01000541.1:0-29340 GCA_001578225.1 Pseudocercospora musae
TAGACTACGACGCGCGATTTTAGTACTTCTATAAGGCTATAGCTTAGTAGAGTACTCGATATTACTTAAAATTAAAGAATAAGGTTCTTTTTGTAATTATATAGTAATAAGACGTAGCGGATTTTAAGATTTCTATATATAAAGAGTATAATCGCTATTCGTATTCTACCTATTCTCCTAATAGATTATATAGCCTCTACAAAATCCGATAGAACTAGATTAGACGAAAAACAAAGGATATATAGTAGTCTATATAGGAGGTTATTTAGGAAGCGTCGGGGTTGATTAGTGCCGCTACGGAAACTAGTAACTCTATCGCGGAACACGTGCAACACAATCACATGAGCACACACACACCTAGTTTTTCGTCTAATTGGAGATAGTTTACTTGGGACACTCTCGGATTCGAGGGTATGGATGACTTTATTAAGATTCCGCTGTGTTGCCTTTCAAGAGTCTTCCAAAGTGAAGTGAAGATGTGCGTGTATGTACACGGGGAAGTGATGTCCGTTCTTCGTCACATATCTTTGGCGTAAATTATCTTCAAGTCCGAGTGTATAAACGACTTCACTCAGGTTGCGCTGGCTTGCCTTCCGAGAGGCTTTTTGAGTGAGTCGATTTTCGTGACTCTGTAAGCCGTCGCCGACTTAAGTACTATATCCTTCTGGTAGCAGCCATTGAGCATCGCGTTCGAACAGAGCCTATGAGCCTGCTGCGGACTGCAGTTCAGAGTGGGCGACTTAGTGTCGATGTCAGTGTAAGCGGTGCATGGACGACAAATGAATTGAAAGTCTCAAGCTGGGCACTGCGGACAGTGTTTAATGAACGGACATCTGAGGGTACATGATTATTCTTCCCTACTGTAATACACATTGCAATACAAAGCCTCGCTGATGTACTACTCGGTCAAATTCCATCCTTGGTCTGAGATCATCCATGTTACCCCGGCAGATATCTACCGAACATGCCTCATATCTTAACACCAATGAGCCTCTCCCAAACCTGCCGGTCGGTCGTACATATTCGAAGCTGAGATCCACCCACCTTTTCCCATGCTACCGTATGCAGTCACCAGTATGGCCGAGAAGCATGACCTTGAGCACATGTTATCAATCTTCAATCCTCCTTCGGCATAACCATCTCCTCCCCATTACTCTCAGTGACATCCAACGCAACCAAAAACCTACTAACCATATTATACCCAGCCACAGTAATTGTCAACTCCATAACCTGCTGATGGTTCCACCTCATCTTCAACTTCTCCATCACCTCCTCCCGAACTCTCACCTCTTTCGTACTCTGATACGTGTATTCCAAAACCTCTCTTTCCTCCACACTCAGTACCTCCTCATTCTTCACATCTTTATCCAAAACAGCTTGCAAAGCTTTCCGGCTCGCGCCGGCTTTCAATGCGATCGGAGCATGAGCTTTCCATTCGTATACTGCGGTATTGAGGACTGCGATGTAGCAGATTGCCAGTTCGGCGAGGGGCAGAGGGAAGGAGGATTTTGTCCGGATTGCGCCCAGGAGGGAGTTGTAGCCGTCTGCAATTTGGGGGTTGTGGAGAAGGGCTAGGTCGAGGGGGATGAGAGGGCGGGGCTTCCGACGTTCTGCAATGCGGGAGTAGATGTCTTTCGTTTCCTGGCTGGCGTTGGCGGGTGGTTCTACTGGGGCGTATGGGATGCGCATATTGGTGACTCTGGTGGTGATGAATGGCCTTCTGCTGATTCTGACAATTTGTAGGATGCGAAGCATAGAGGAGAGAAGATGTGGAAAGGGTAGAAACAGGTGTATACTTGGACCTTGGACCTAGGTGGAGGAGCTCTATTCCTTCGGCTTACGGCTCGGCAGTCGCATGTGAACGAAGATAAGTGAAGATTTGGCCAGCATGTGGAAAGGCGGCGGCACATGGCTCTGCTGTATGGCTCGAGGTCGAGGAGTGATCAAGCAGAGCGCATCAGGCCGTTGAAGGCATATTCTACCTCATCTCGCACTCCACCAGACATCCAGCCATAGTCTAACGCCGCGGAGATGCCCATGGCCAGGCGAAAGCTGTCAGTATGGCATATCGAAGACGGCGGTGACGGAAGCATCTTCTTCTGAGCCTTGAGGTTAGCCAGTTCCAGTACGACTTCGCTGTATTGCCCGCACCGCACCCTGCCACCCTCGCAGTTTGTGTGAAGCAGGGGTCTCCCGTTCCTGCATGACTAGCGTCAAAAAGTGACGCGAGCTTCGAAATGTTAAATCTCGTACGATTGCACCTGCCCATAATATTGGAATGGGCCACTCGAACCACCCCCAAGGGTAATCAAATCAACATCGTGTTGGTATGGTGACTTGATCCTCTCCATCGACATCACCACCGCTGACTCCGCGCCATGGGTCTGCTCCAGGACGTGGCCGCCGTCTTTGACGCGCATTTTGGCCAGACAGCAACCTGGAAACTCGTTCTCCTCGGCTTCAGCATCTTTATCGGCGTGTCCATATTGCTTAACGTGTTGCGACAACTACTGTTCAGAAATCCAAACGAGCCGCCACTGGTCTTCCACTATGTGCCCTTCATCGGCAGCACTATCTCCTATGGCATCGACCCGTACAAGTTCTTCTTCGCCTGTCGCCAAAAATATGGAGATTGTTTCACCTTCATCCTCCTGGGCAAGAAGACCACTGTCGTGCTAGGAACCAAAGGCAATGACTTTATTCTGAATGGAAAGCTCAAGGACGTGAACGCAGAGGAGATTTACAGTCCACTCACGACGCCAGTATTTGGTACGGATGTCGTCTACGATTGTCCCAATTCGAAGCTCATGGAGCAGAAGAAGGTATGTTGGTCACGTTCTGCGGTAAAACTGCAATGCTAATATTGTACAGTTTGTCAAATATGGTCAGTCACCTCCGCACAGCAAGACACTCTAAGCTCGCGCGTCATGGATGGCACTCTAGCATCGGACTTTCACTTCAAAGCGACATATGCTGATTCTCCTTTTCCAGGCTTGACCTCCTCCGCTCTCCAGTCGTACGTCAAACTGATCACGAAAGAGACCAAGGACTTTTTCTCCAAGAACAATCCAAGCAAGAAATTTGCATCAACCAATGGCACAGTTGACCTCCCGCCTGCCATGGCCGAACTTACCATCTACACCGCCAGCCGATCGCTCCAGGGCAGAGAAGTCCGCGAGAAATTTGACTCCTCCTTTGCCGATCTCTACCACGACCTCGACATGGGCTTCACACCCATCAACTTCATGCTTCCGTGGGCTCCGCTGCCACAGAATAGAAAGCGCGATCGCGCACAGAAGAAGATGGCAGAAGTCTACACCGCGATTATCAAAGAGCGACGCGAAAAGGGGGAACCTACTTCTGGAGAGAAAGAGGAGGACATGATTTGGAATCTGATGCAATGCCAGTACAAGAATGGTCAAACGATTCCAGATAAAGAGATCGCGCACATGATGATTGCTCTCCTCATGGCTGGTCAACACTCGTCTTCATCCACCTCATGTTGGATCCTTCTTCGACTGGCTTCGCGACCAGATATCCAGGACGAGCTTCTTCAAGAACAAAAGGATGTGCTTGGTGTCAATGCGGACGGTTCAATTAAGGAGCTGACCTATGCCGACATTTCGCGCCTCCCGCTGCTCAATCAGGTTGTCAAGGAGACTCTCCGCCTTCATGCCCCCATCCACTCGATTCTGCGTCAGGTCAAGTCTCCAATGCCGCTCGAAGGTACACCATACGTTATCCCAACCACACACTCCCTCCTTGCTGCGCCTGGCGCTACTTCACGTATGGAGGAGCACTTCCCTGAAGCTATGCGGTGGGAGCCCCACCGATGGGACGAAACCCCAAGCGAGAAGTACGCGCATCTTTCGCCAAAGCACGTTAAGGAGGGCGTCGCCGAAGAGACTGAGGACTACGGCTATGGTCTCGTCAGCAAAGGGGCCGCATCACCTTACCTTCCATTCGGCGCTGGCCGACACAGGTGCATCGGTGAGCAGTTCGCATACGTCCAGCTCCAGACCATCACATCAGAAGTGATTCGCGATTTCAAGTTCTACAACGTCGACGGCAGCGATGAAGTGGTCGGCACAGATTACAGTTCATTATTCAGCAGACCCCTCTCCCCGGCCGTCGTGCGATGGGAGAGGAGAGAAAAGAAATAAGACTTCCACAGCAAGAAGAGTATGATAATGCTAATCCGACATGTCCCTGACAGAAGTCATATTTGCAGCTTTCCTCTTTATCTGTCATGCGATACCAATCTGTTAGAAGAACCAAGCTGCAGCACACTACTAAGGCAGCCTCAAGCATTCTATCGTCTCGGTTGCCGCTGTTAAGCCACTCAATCCAAGCGCTCGGATTGTGCCAAGCAATCTCGAAATATGCAGTGTCTCGTGGCTACTGTAATTCACTTAGCGCAGCTCGACACGCTAAGAAATCCTTCGTCAGGGCTCAGCATGGGTCCGTGTTGACAATCTGAAGAAGAAGAGGAACTGAAGATTATCGAAGATCATGCTGAGTGTCGCACGATCCGTGATTCTTCTTCACAAAATTCTTCGCAAGTCACGATGCTGCCAGTCCCAGCTGAGAGGAAACATTTGATGAGAGGGGATGTTGGGGTTAGTGAGATGTCAGCTGGGCAAGACGGTGTTAAGAGAGTTACCTGGTTGAAGTCAAGGAGAATGAAATGCAATAGGAAGCTGGCACAGGGAAGATACCTATTCGGGAGAGGTGAATGGAGTCGAGTATGGAGCAAGCAAGGAGAGGGAATAGCTGGGAGGTTGTCATGATTCAATGATTGGTGCTACCCAGCTATCCCGCCCGGACAGTCCTGGCCTGTGAGAAGATCCGCTATACCGCCGCACTCATCTTTTCATTTTCCCAATCAAGCACTGTACATTTCAGTCAGCTTCTTTACGCATCGGACTGAGAAGACTTCGGTGGATCGACGAACGTGGTTGCAGTGACGGTAGGGGTCGGTTGAGCAGAAACGACATTCCCTGAAGCATCCTCCGTGATTAGTTTGATCGATGTAGCGGTGCTCCGTTCTGGAGCCACGGTTACGATCGCGACTTTTCCCGATTGAGAAGTGATCGACGATCCCAGAGAGCCCAGAATGCCGGCGATATCTGTGACGGCTGCTGCTGTGTTGATCGAGGATGAAGATGATGTGATGCTGCTGGTAGAAGTGCTGGTTTGCGAAGGGCTGATGGTGACGTATTGCGTCATGATCTCCGTTCCTTGAGCCTGCCCTTGTCCGGGAACGATGAAATTTGGCGCATTGACGATCGATGGTGGTTGATTGTGTTCGCATACAGCTGTAGTGGTTGCTACTCCAGCTCCAGCCCAAGGGAAGAGTCGGCTTGGCGCATTGTTGTAGAGGCCAATGACTGTGTAGGCAAAGAGAATTGTGCTCTCGAAGAAAAGGATGATTGCGAAGATGATGAAGAGTGGCATTGGGATGAAGACTCCCGACTTTCGCTTTGCTTCGGGATAGTATTGTCGAACATATTCTCGTTGTGCTGGTTGAGGTGCTGGCGCTGGAGTTGAGCCGAAGAGTGTTGAGAAGCGTGGTGGGTGGTCCTTCTTCTCACTCAACTCGTGGTCTTGAACATCTGGCTGGGGAGGTGGGTACTCTTTTTTCTTGATGTCCATGTCTGCTTCTGCTGGTGGCGCCCGACCGGGTTGGCCGTCGTCGTTCTCGTACATGTGGTCGTTGAGGCTCGTTTCGAAAGCTTCTTTGAAGTGCATGTTCGATGTGAAGAGCCTGCTCGAATGGTCGATAGATGTTGAAATATGTTAATCGGCCGTGACGTCGTAAATATCGTGAGCAATTGCCTGCAACTGCTTTGAATGTGTCTGCCGTCAAAGCGGTGGAGTGCAAACACGGGCTGATATTTCTCGGATGCGCGCAGCGCTGTATGTCTTATTAAAAGAAAGTACTTGAACAAAGCGGGTCTCGGTTGTCTTAGTGAAGGTGCTTGGCCAGCAAAGCAGTATTAACAAAGGCCTTGTGTGAGGAGAAAGAAAGTGAATGTTCAAAGAAAGCAACACTACGTATCGTCGACGCGGAGGGCGTGGATCTGTGGTCAGTTCACGAGGAGATGCAGCGTGCTACGAGAGCCTGCAGGCTGCGGCCTTTGGTGGAGACGGCTTGCATCAAGCAGCCTGGTCTTGCGGGAAACGGTTCGCTGTCGATGTCGGTGTATGACTTTCGGTAGCTAGGTGAAGCTGTTTGATGTTTGAGAGGGAGCGCCTGAGATGAGGCTTTGATTGGATAGAACTAGCCAAATTTAGCCCCGCCAAGCCAGCTTTCTAAGGCCACAACTGAGTGTACAGTAAGGCACCCAAGGTCCCAAGCTTTCTTTCACGTCGTCGCTCGTCCTACTGCATTCCAATCATCACGCGTCGAACATTTTGAGTAAACACTGCTATGCTGCCAAGGACAGCCTTGCAGCCTCTCCGGCTGACGCGACCATCGCGCTCTTTCACAAACCGTCCTGCTTTCCGCCAAGGACAGCAACCTCAATACCAAGCACCATCTGCCCCTCCCGAACCAGCGCAAAAGCCAAACCCGCATCGAGAGGTGTATAAGAGTGGTGGCGCAGGACGAGCAGTCGCGTATAACTTCTTGATCGCCATGGCTACCTTCCAAGTGCTATACTGGAGTTGGCTCAAGCTGGAAAGCATCGAGGTCAAAAAGGAGAAGCAGGATGAGGTTAAATCCTTGGAAGGCGAGATCAAGAAACTGACGGGCATTGAGATGAAGAGATAATGAGTGTGGAAAGTCGATGGCTCAGCATTGCATGAAATGCGAGATGGCCACTGCCACTCCGTAGGCGAACGGCAGCTAGACCTCCGTGATTCTTCGCATGCCCCGGTGGGAGCAATCTATTGAGGGCCACGGCCGGAGAGACTTTCTGCATTCACGAATGACTTGACAAAACATCACAATATTGGTCTGTCAGGTAGATTCTGGATCTGCAGAGGCATTGGCATTGGATCGTGTCTGCTAATCCTCCGCCCGGCAAAGTGGGTCTTGGCGTCGCGGCTGCCTGGCTGTTGCCTCACTGTCCATGGCAATATATCAATGCTTTATGCCGACCGCACTCGTGCTTCAACCACGACGGGAATCGAGTGGCATGGCAGACACAGTGCGAGAGAAGCGCAAGGAGACGGCGCCTTCCCAGGTGTCCAGTCCCCGAAAACGACCTCGACCAGATGACAGCTTGGTCGCGAAGCAATGAAGAAGCAAGAAAGATCACTGGGCATGGCGTGGAGGCTGGTATGAAGCATGGACAATACGTCCATTAGTAAGGGGCCTCGTTGCAAAGCAAAGCTCACGACTCTGCTCTCATCCTGAGCATCTCATGAAGAGCGCAGTTGTCGCAATCCATTTTCAAGCCACCACTGCACACGGTTCGATTCCAATCTCTTCCCTTCACTTCCTCTTTCCGTCTTCTGGCATTCTGGGTCCTATCGCAGCCCGAGCCATGCGATGCTAAGCCCTCGCTGATGTCTTTTTCTGCTTCCTCGAAAAATCGAAATAAAGTTCGACCAAGCGAAGGCGTCACGGTCTTGTTTAGCGAGAACGAAACATTCCCATCTCACGCTTCTCTCCTGCACGATAAGATAAGTACTCATCAAGCAAACCAACGCGGGCGGCGGTTGCTAAGCACTAGCCCTACAAAACAAGTCTGGAATTAAGCCACTACTGGAGAAGAAGCTCGGGATGAGGTTCGGAGCTTGTGCGTGCTTCATATCCTGCATCACGCAATTCTGCACTCCATGTCGAAGCAGGGTTAATGACTGGATCCCACGAAGCGCCTTCGCAGACAAAGTTCCTCCAGGTCGGCCATACCATGCCACGCTCCAAAGCCACATGGGATACTTGCAGCAAAAAATCGTTCTTCACGATGCGGCTGCCGAGACACCGCAGAACTCTTTCGATGTTGCAATGGTTAAGGTTTCGTTGTGCCCAATCTCGTGGGAGAGCACAAGCGACGACCCGGATATATCGTCCAGGTCTAACGGACATGGACTGCTTTAAGATGATGCTGGAGTCTGACCGTGAACTTTTGTCGACGTTTGTGCTCGAAGAACATCCTTGGAAGAACACATTCTATCTAAGATGACCGCAGGAGAGATCGCGCTCGTCAGCCAAGGTACCGGCTATGGAATCATCATTGGGCTGGGAGCGCTGTTCGCCATCTTGATCCTGATCTCTGTGCGTATCCAGAAACGGTACTTGCTTGAGGACTCTGATCGCTCGGAAATGTTTATGGTTGCCAATCGAACAATCGGAACTGGTCTGACGGCAAGTGCAGTCTTCAGCTCGTCAGTAAAGGCAATGAAGCAGCGAAGAGCTCCTTGACTGACGCTCACAGATGGATGTGGATCAACGAAAGCATGTACTCAACAGTATTCGCTTACTCATGGGGCATAGCCGCCCCAGTATGGTTCGCCAGTGGCCTGAGCTTCCAAATCGCCTTGATGGCAGTACTGGGTATGCATAGACTAGCGTCAATACAACATGCGAGACGTCCGCTGATCATCTGCCTTGCATGTTTCTGTAGGGATTGTGGCAAAACTTCGCGTACCATATGCCCATACGTCCATGGAATTCGTTCGCATACGATACGGGAATATCGGGCACATCGTATTCATCTTCCTCAACTTGATCAACAATGTCTTTGGTTGCTCAGCTATGGTCATCACTGCGGCACAACTCGTTACTGGTATCACTGGAATGCATATCGTTGCCGCAACTATTCTGATTCCTGCTGGAGGTGAGTGGCGGCAGCAAAAACGAAATCAAGTCCTATATTCTGATTCTTCTTAGTTGTCGTGTACACTGCCGTGGGTGGCATCAAGGCCACATTCCTGACAGACTTCCTCCATACAGCCATCGCTTTGAGCATCATGATCTACCTGACACTCAAGGTCCTCAGCAATGATCACGTCGGCGGACTTGGCGGTCTCTACGACAAGCTCCGAGCCAATGAGGACATGGTCCACGTAGAAGGCAACTACATGGGCAGCCTGCTGACCTTCAAGTCCTACAAAGCTGCAATCTTCGGAGTCGTGCTCAAGGTCTGCAACCTTGCTCTGGTAACTATGGATACTGCTTTCTGGCAGAAGAGCTTCGCCTCTGATGTTCGATCTACCGTACCCGGATATGACCTTGCTTCAGCAGCCATCATTGCTGTACCTTGGGGCATCGGTACAGTCATCGGGCTCTCAGCTAGGGCGATCGAGAACACGCCTGTATTCATCACATACCCAGAAGTGATGACCGCGGCTCAAATCAATTCTGGCATGGTCATGCCTTATGTGATCAAGTCCCTCTTCGGAGGGTCGGCCGTCATTGCGATTCTGGTCCTGATCTTCATGGACATCACCAGTACCGTCAGCAGTTCACTCATCGCCGTCAGTAGTATCGTATCCTTCGACTTCTACAGGACTTACGTCAATCGAGACGCAACAGATCGTCAGATCCTGACCGTCAGCCACGCTGGTGTCGTAGGATACGGCTTCGTGATCGCCGGCTGGACCTTGGCAATGAATTACGCAGGTATGCTTGATCTCCTCCCAACCTTCGCCCACCTACTAACAGATTCCCCAGGCGCCAACGGAAACTGGATCCTCTACTTCCTCCCCGTAACCACAAGTTCCGGCATCTTCCCTGTAATCTTCACCCTCCTCTGGTCCCGCCAAACCCGCGAAGCAGCAATAATCTCCCCACTCATCGGTCTTGCAGCGGGCATAGCAGTCTGGATCGGTCTCTCCTACTCCATGTTCGGAGAAGTCTCCATCGCAAGCACAAGCGAACAAATGCCCGCACTCTATGGCTCTTTGACATCCCTCTTCACCCCGGCAATCCTCTCAATTACAATATCGCTCATTCGTCCACAGAAATTCGATTTCCGAGAATTTCTGCGGATCGATCTCATCGAAGATAAGAGTCAACCGGCTTCAAGTCAGGCTAGTCAGCTGAATGGAGCTACCAGTCACGACGCGGAGAAAACCGACACCACCACCTCTCCCAAAGAACCTACGCATATAATCGACATCTCCCACCCTTCCCGCACCTCCTCAGTCGACGATCTCATCCACCCTTTCTCCGAATCCCAGTTGCAACATATTAGGAAATGGCTCAAAATCGCCATTGCCTTCCTCATCGTCAACATGTTAGTAACAATAATCGTCTGGCCATTGCCTCTATACAGGAACTATATCTTTGGAAGGACCTTCTTTAAGAGTTGGGTTACTATGAGTATCTTTTGGCAATTTTTCGCACTTTTTGCTGTGGTGATTTACCCACTTTTTGATGGCCGGCATGCGATCGCTAAGGGGGTTAGGGGTGTTTGCGGGGATCTCTTGAAAGTGAAGAAGGAGCAGTGATGAGGTGGTGGAGGGTGATGACAGTGATGCCACAGGTGTTCGGGGTTGATGGGCGACGGTGGTGGTGATGTCAAAGGAAAGTGCGCATAGATGGAATAGAGCTGAATCGAAACTAGGTTGAGACAAGGCATTCGTCTCGTTCACCGGGGAAGGGCATGCTTCGGGTGGATATGTCTGCAATATCATCATATGCCCATCTCATCAACGTATGAATGCAGACTGAAAATGCCTCACTTCCGTCAATCATTCTCGGAGCAACGCGTGCCAAATGGTCTGGGAAACCCTCATGAAAACATGGCGGGATCGACTCACGAAAACTGAGGAGGCGATTTGAATTCCTCACGGCTTATGGGTGTCGCCATGCACCCTTAGGTGCTCCGAAGATGGCTGACTACACTTTTGTCCTTCAAGATCATCAATCCCCGAATTCATCGGCTTTTTCCACTCCTGTCATTCTTTTTGTCGTCGATGATCGAGGTTGCCAGCCATCATATAACAAACACCATCGCGGCGGGCTTGACAACCATTCTTATAACATCGATCACTTGATCACTATGGCTTAGGTGAACCGGAAAGTCACAGCAGAGTTGCCAACGTATGGTGCGTTCGGTATCTCGTTCGTGGCTAGTACTTGGTTCCCTGCTCTAGGGGCGATTTTCATATTTTGTTTTGTTCTATTCCGAGAAGCGTTGAAGACAAGATGCTACCGGTACTGATCGAATGCTCAAGAAGCTTCTGTACATGTCGACGCTCGGCCTTTAGCGACAACGTGGAGCTGTCAGTTGGAGATCCGTAAATGTGGCGGCTTTGACATAACCACCGCGCTCTCGCAGCAAGGCGGAGGTAGCGTCGAAGAGTATTTTCAACGTCTGAAGACTCCATATGATGATGAGCTCTGAGTATGCAAGCCAGAGAATTCCAAGTCCCTAGCATGAGACCACAGCTCGCATAGGCTTTAAATAGCAACAAGGACCGGCCAATGTTCGACAATCATTCTTGGAGCGACGGCAACTTGGTCGATGTAAACCTGCGACAAGCAGAGAGACCAGTAGCGGAATGAGCTGAAGATTTGACGCCTGTATGTGTCAATAGTCTTTTCCATGAACTGCTCAAGCCTCGCTCTGAGGGCGATTGTCAACTTTTGCTTCCACCCTAGGCCGCACTGCCAGAACTGTCGTGTATTATGCTTGGACTGAATATCTAAGTAATTTTGATCGTGACGGCTAATGTCGGTGCTTGACCAACGAAGCGGCTCTCGATCCTTTCTCTGATCCCGAATCATCGTCGAAGAATGAGCTTCGCATACTTTCCATTGTGCCGAAACGTCCCAGTAGTCTTCTTCGTCTCGCGATGATCCGAGCTACGAAGAGGACAACAGCTATGAGCGCAATGACTACGACGTATGGAGTAGTGGAGGTAAAATTGGAGTGAGATAATGGCTCCACATGTTCCAGACCTTCGTCCTCGAGGATCTTAGCAGCTGGAATTGGAGGTAAATTCTTCATGAAATCGTCAGCAGGGTCGGATAACAGACCTTCATTCCCGTGCTTGTGTTGATGCGCATGTGTAGGCTTCTGTTCAACTTTTGTCTCCTGCGGAGGCGCAGTATACACGACCTGCGATGCTCCAAGAATGTTCCCTGCTGTATCAATCGCTTCGAGCGCAACATACGCCACGAACTCATTAGCCAAGATTTGGGTTTCAAAACCAGTCCGCGCTGCCACGTTCAATAGTCTTCCCTTTCCCTTCTCTTCATTGCATCATACAGATTCCAAGAAGCAACTTCTGTAGCGCCGTTCCAGCTCACGAAAACTTCGGTGGTTGTCTCGCCATCGCTCGAATGTGCTACGGCAACCACAGCAATCTCCTTCTCCTTGGGCTGCCCGACGAATGGAAACTTGTAGTTTCGGTATGAGCCAAGCCAGTCCGGCTCCAGCTGAGCATCCATGATCAAGGTGCCGTCCGGTAGGTGTTCACTCAGTGTCGCCTGCTCGGACCAGCCAATGAAGACGTTGCCGCTCTCCAGCGTTTGTAGATTGCCGCGGGCTTTCGCGTAGCCGCCTGGACCGCGAGGATGAGGATACTCAGTGACCACTGACATAGTCATCGGCCTAGCTGCAGTGTTCAAAGCTAGGAGGAGTCCTCGCGAATGCTCTTGAGTAGGAGGGAGGTCATCGATCTTGGCATTGTCCAGGATCGTAATGAGAGTGTGAGTCTCATTCTCGCTGACATATCGGACCGAGTGTTGGCCCGTGAAGCTTACAGTTCCCATAGCAAAGTCGGTTTTGACGCCGCCCAGTCGCCAGATGATAGACCCATCCATTTTCGAAATCTTGTAGATGGCATTAGTGAAGCGGGCGGAAAAAAAGAAGTCACCATCTCTGCTCTTGTCGACGGAGTTGGCGTGCAAAAAGTCCCAGCCTTCTTCACACTTTTCTTTGATTCTTCGCGAGTCTTGCCAAGTACTCTCACTCAAGCCAATACGACCAAAAGAGCTCCACTTGAACGTCCTTTCCCAAGTCGTCGTATCAAACTCCTCAAAGTCATCAAAATCGGCCATGCAAGAAGTCTCGTCATCGATTCCAACAGCCTTCGCATCTTCAGCCCCGGCCTTCGTCCTATTGCCTCGCAGAATGATAGCCCTCCTGCCATCATCTACGAAATGAAACTCATGCATATTGATCAAATGCGGTCTCGTGAATTCCCGTGCCGTCACAATTTCATATGAGGAATTCATCATGACGCCCGCGCCATGTTCGTCCCAGATCATGGTCATGAGTGGTTCCCCTGCTACATTGCTGAGACGAAAATCATCGACCCTGGTTTGGAGGAATTTGGGAGCGCCACTCCAGACTAGCTCTCCAGCATTGTCGTAGATGGTTGGTCCAATCCAGCCTCCAATTTGTTCATTTGCTCCCAAAGGCTCGCGCGGAGCTACGAACCAGTAGCCTGGAGAAACGAGGTCTGGATAGTGAACGTTGACGTTCCATTTCGGGGCACGGATTTCCGGGCGCTAACTATGTCAGACAGGATCTTTTATGTATTGAGTGAGACCTACAGTCACGAATTGATACAATCCGCTTCGATCAAAGCGCTTCTCTATTGTGCCAGAGGCTGATTGAGTACTTGCAGCAAGGAGCGATATCAGGGTTTTAAGATAGGAGCGCCGAGGCATATCGCCAAGAGAAAGAGAACACGCAAAGACCGAGAAGATTAAAAGTGAGAGATACGAAGCATGGTTATTGTAGCGTAAGACATCTTGGCTACTGCTGTTGACGATAGGGGAAAGGGGTGGGAGGCGGAAGTTTGTGAAAGATGTGCACCAATCCCTGCTCTCGGCGGTACTGTTTTCCCGATCCGAATTTCACAAGCAAAAGGTTTCGTGTCCTTCTGCATGAATGTACTCAACTCTGATGTGACACATTCTAGTAGCCAAAGTGCCCCGTTACGCCCCATCACGTCCTTGCGTGGTTCCATCTCATGAGTCCTCCATGCCATGCGCTGAAATCACGCGTTTCACTTTATACCATCCCTATCAAATTCAAACTCCCTCAGAGGCCCTCAACGCCGGGCTCGCAGTGCGATTTTTTCGCAGCTTGATCGCCTCGTGGATGACCTGGTCAATGATTAAGCTCGAGGCACAACCTCAGCCTCCAATCTCAGCCTGAAATTACCTAGGCCGATGACACGACCACGTGGACTCAGCAGCCAGGGCTTGAGAGACGCAGCAATGACCTTCCACTGATCTCTGCAGAGATCTTGTTCGTCCTAATTGGGGAGACGCTGTATAAAGTCCCAGGTGCGAGGATAAAAGAGCTGAACTGAGAGAAGCGCTGCCATAGCTTCATCGGCCAGCAGCGATCCAGGATGTAGGTAGAGGAAGGCGTTGGCATAGCCGTGTGGCTCTCTGATTGAGCGTTCATTCAGCAACTCCGGCCGCATGACGTGTGCAGCAACATACTCCTTGTTTCCGTCAAAGCTGTCCAAGAACCAGCCAGTCTCCAGTTCGTCCGGAGCATGTCCTCGTGGCAGATCAGGCAAGTATCTGGGTTGGAGGACCCGTCAAGCCGCAGCTGCACAATATATTCGTCCTTTGTAAGAAGCGCCATGATGATGGCCTCGAGGTACGGCGCGGTCGTTGAGAGTGCTGCGAGATAGCGAAGCCAAGCGGAAGCTAAATACTTGTGCCTGGAGCATGGACCATGGCGCTGAATTCACTGCTCTTTTACCAGTGGCATTTTGCGTTGGACGCACATCGGTCACCTGCTACCAGGGCATTCGTCATGCTGATTTGAGGCGAGACTCGTTACTCGAGCGCATTCTGGCTACGCATGTCAGTGGAACTAGGAATAAGTGACAGCGAATGTCGTTATGCGTCCAACCTGCGCCGCCGGTCGAGCAGCCGCAGCTCATGCTTATTGTAGTATACATACCCAGGCGTCTCTATGCCAGAGCCACATCGCGACTATCGCGCGAGCTTTTATAGGTCCCTCGTGGTTTCCTTGTGATCTTACGCATCGTATGACGTTCATCCTACATCTTATACCGTCTGCGTGCCATAGCCTCTGATCCGATCTGCAAAGTCCCAGCTCTGGTTCTCCAACTTCTCATCCTCATGCAGCTCTACACCCTGCTCGTCAATGACTGCGATAGAGTACTCGTTCATACTCCGAGCATCTCTGTAGAACAGTACTTTCATACAGTCCTTGATCGCCCTGACCGCAGTTTCCCTGTCGAGGTTCTTGCTCGCCTCCTCATCCGGTACCGATTTCCGCAGGATAGGCTGCGCAAGATGAGCACCGAATCCCGTAGCCATGGTTGGCGCGCTGAATGTCGTGCCGAGCAAGTCTGCTGACGCGAGGAATGGTGTGCCCTTCTCATCTAAGCCCGCCACAAGCAGCGCATTCCAGAGGGGGTTGAAGTCGGAGCGACGCTTGTACATGACTTTGCCGAGGTAAGTGTGGAGATTCTTCGCGCTCATCATGTCGGCATCTCCCTTCTCCTCAGTATGCGAGGCGGTGCTGTAGTTCTCCTCCACGTCTAAGCTCTTTAGCAGGCGGTCGAGGTACTGCATATCCGACACGTCTCCACCGAAGCCGACTACTGCCTTTTTATTGAATGGCTTCAATCTGTGGACATCAGTGAAGCGGGCGAGCGAGCCATATGAGGCGAGGTTGTCTGCGGCGATGACGACTCCGGACTTGAACTTGAGGGCAATCACGGACGTACCGGTCACGATGGGCGATTGGGTGTGGGTGATGGGTTGTTGGGTGCCACCATGTGATTGTGGGAGGTACGCGGAATTGTAGTGGCCATAGATGTCGTCTCGCGGTCTGCCCCAGGCCTGCAATGACGTTAAATGGGACAAGTGATAGTGACGGCTGCTGGCTCAAGACATACCTGCGGAAAGTGGTTCATCTTGGTCGGGTCGTTGATCAGGTGTTATGATTGTGCGGTATGAAGTTTCGACGGGAATTGCGAGGTGATCACTGAGATGGTATGGTGTTTGTGCTGATGTTTCCGTGTGTCGGTGTCGATGGAGCTCCAGTACCGTTGGAGGCAGCAAGTTGACGCGGTCGCTAGCGCCGGGAGCATCCGCATCCAATGCCAAGATTTCCATGACTCTGCAGATTTGGCGTCCTAACAACATTCACTTGCCTCTGCCAGGATGAGTGGTTTGGTCGCGTACGGCAGTAGCGATGAAGAAGAAGACGTTCAGCCAGAAAACCCGGCCAAGGTAGGCGACTGCTATATGCATTAGACTGATAGGCACGGATACCTACTAACGATGCACAATGCTAGATAGCAAAGACTGACCCGGGAGCGGCACCAATGGCGTCACAAGAGAGCGGTATGGAGTTCACGGAGAGATTTCACCCAGGAGAAGGACTAAATACCCGCAGGAACGCATCGTCCACATACCATCGCGTCCGCACAAGCCCATCCAGCCGTGAACGATACACGTGCTGCCGATATACTGCCAGCAGGACCCGCACCAGGACCTTCAACAGCACCGGATGCGTCACACATAGTAGAGGGCGATTCGGAGCCACCGGTTTCGCCATATACATACGAGCGTCAACGACTTCGTGAGCTGACTATGCCCACTGTCCCAAATTTCGACATTCCCGATTCACCTCCGCCTCCCGATCGCAACAGCGAAGAAGCTGCAGCATTGGCAGCGACGACAAAGAAGTTCGAAAAGTTTTTGGAGCTTAAGAAAAAAGGCGTGCACTTCAATGAGCGTCTGCAGAACTCGAGCAGCCTACGCAATCCAAGTCTGCTACCAAAGCTCATGGGATTTGCGGGCATAAGTCAGGAGGACAGCTACCAATCTTCGCTTCCAGAGGGGCTTGGAGTGACTGTACATTGGCCAGAAGAGTGCTACATTGAGAACCTCTTAAAACAAAACGAGCGCAGGGAAAAGAAGCAGACTAGAGCACCCGGCGACAAGCTCGATTTCGTGCCTGCGAAGAGCGCTGGATCAATTCCTGGCGGTGTTACGAGAAAGAGCAAGTTCGACAAACGCTGAGCGCTTTCACGTACCTGCTGCACCATGACTTTCCTCCTTCGGCACAGCTTTGAGCCGTGTTTCGACGTCGAAATTGACAGCGATTGCTGAGTGTTGCTACCCTAAAACGGGTTCAGAACACCTTTAAAAGGTACACGGCGCAGCAAACTGTTGGTCGTAGCTTGCGAATGAAAATAGTGAGTTGACATGGGCTGGGGTACCCAAGAATGGAAATCGATCAATGATTCGCTCGTTCGTTCTTCACGTGCCTTCAACAACGTCTGGACCTGGTCCTTGGAGGTCCAGCAGCTCGTCATATCATGCGAAAGGCTCTACTTCGTAGCCGACTGGTACAAACACTTTTTACTCCATCTGTGCTAAGACAGCGACGTAATGGTCACGAAACGCCGAGGCAGTTCTGATTCTTCGCTGGACCGAAGCAAACGACTTCGCGGGCCAATCAACCCAGAGGAGTACCAGATCAACGACGATGACCAATTAGCGGCAGCCAGGAGCAAATCCGAATCATATCAAGTTCGCGGCAAAGAACGCCATAGTGAAGACTACGCGCCTCATCCACGTTGTGTATCTACTGATGACGACACGGTTTCCACCACATTCATAGACACTGCCGAGCAAGTTGCAGTCGCTGGATCATATACGTCCCACGATACAGGACATGCCTATTCTGCTTCAACGGCCTCGAAATGCTCCTCCATCTGCACAGAAAATACCACGTTACCAAGATTGGCCCAAGCACTGGCGCCGACCCGTGGACTGCTTCCTTGGCCTGATGCTGAGCCGTCGACCGCTAGAAGACAACATTATCTCGCACCACTTCCTATCCCTGATGTGGATGATGTAGGGCAGACTGGTATTAAGCTGTCACACGATGTCCTCGATAACGCCGATGACGATGAACCCAAACGGTCTATCGAAAGTCCTGCCAGCGACCGCCCCGACAGCCGGGCGCATAGCCCAATGGAGACATACACCTCTCCCTCACTGGAGAGCAGTGCGACGCCGGATCCGAGAGCTTTCTTGACCGTTGTAGGCGATGATGAGGTACCATCCGCATACGTGGACTTCGCTTTGTTCATGATGGAAAGAGGGACAGCCCTTTTTCAATGGGTTCAGGATGCGAAGGCGAGATTGCAAGCTATGCAAGCCAGGTTATCATATCTCGAAGCTGAAGAAGCGAGAAATATGGCATCAGCTCCTACTTGATATCGATTTTCTTGACCGCGAAAGACTGCACTATCTATCAGCTCGTTTTCATTTCTTTGCCGCTGCCAAATTTCATCCTTGTGATGCGATTATGCATCTTGGCCCTTTGGGGGGTCGGGGGTCTCGTTATCGCAAATGCATGGCACACTACCAGGTTGAACGACAAGCTTTCGCGGGCGCGCTATCCGAATTGACCTGTCCCAAAGGACGCTGGCCTCCAACCTGGTCGGCATTTGATGAACAGCATGGATACGCTGCACGAGCTCACCTCACCCTGCCAGAGCTGTTGGACGCGTAGGGACGTGTCACTTTCCCGTTCTTCGAGCTGAGCGCAGCATCCAAGCGTCGCTATTCATGACTTGAATTTCGAGCGCATATCATATCTCGATCGCTGCCAAGTAGGCAATACGAAAGCGCAAAGAGTAATACTTCAACTAGCGCGCCAACGTCGTGCGCATAATCTGGTCGCTTACTCTCGTTCGGTATTGCAGCATCACGCAGACCTCACTCCAGCTACAGCTCCCGCCGATGGTCGCTTCAACAACAATGCCATCCTCTCGCCTCAGATTCCCAACTACATTTCGGCGGATTCGTTCTCCACCCCCAGTAACTACAATGGGGTCTGAGGAGCGCGTACTGGAAACACCCGACCTGGTCAGCTTCTCACGATTCTTTGCCAATGATGAGGAGATTGAGGAGGCTCTGAGCGATCCGCTTATAACGCTCGACTTTGACGTGGGAGGCGTCGGCCCTACAGTAGCCTCTGTCCCGGGCCATGCGATCGAACAGAAGGATCCACCGCGTTTCCAGGTCGCATCGTCAGACAGTGGTGAAGATTCGGTGCTTCCTACTCCGGAAAAGCCGTGTGATATGCCAGCTTCCTCGCCTCCAATTCCAAAGTCCACGAGCTCGCACGACAGTGGGATAGAAATCCCTTCGTCTCCTAGTCTTAACGCAAGGAGTGCTTCAAGGTCTTCACCTCATCCAGGTACAGAGATGTTAGGCCAGGCAGAAGCAAAGCCTTGGGATGTTGCTAGAGATATCGAAGCACAAACCGAAGCTGGAGTAAACAATGCGGATGTTGGAAAGAGTGCAGAGTGCGTCAGTGACAGCACAAGGGCATCGACTCAGCTCGATTCGGTGACTCTCCCACGGATGATCGCTGCCGCTGCTTTTCTAGTTCCAGAGATGGAGGAATCGCATTTGGCAGCCGCCGTCAGGCAAGTGCAGACATGGTCTGACGAGAAAGGCGGTCTCAACATCCTCATCAACACGATTCTAGCGAAAGCCGCAAATGCTGAAGAGACTAAACTGTTCCGAAACTTCGTCAGAGATGCCGAGACGTACCTCATAGCTCAGGGTAAACTTGGAAAGATGGACAATGAAGCGAGCTCTCTTGTACCAGAGTATAATGCAGTGGTGGTTGATGATGCAACGAAGGGCAAGCAAGACCGTCAATTGGGTATCTCATCTCAAACACCGGAGGGTCAGACCGAGACGCGAAAGAGGAAGAACGATGGTACTCCCAACAGCACAAGCCTTCCCGCCAGCTCGCAGCTACGATCACTACAAGACCAAGTCGACAAAAGCATCAGCCATGTTCTCGACCGCGCTCAGCTCGACAAAGCCCTTGCTATCTGGCAAATACACCGGGACGCACTGTACAATCACGATGTCAGGGACTTGCTTGAGAAATTCCTACAAAGCCGCGCTTCTCGGGATGAAAGCCAACGTTTCAAAGCACTCCTGAAAGAGAAGCAAGACAGGTTCAAGATTCAGAAGAAGAGCCCGAAGCGTAAGATGCCTATGGTGTCGAGATACACGCAGACAAGGTCGGATACTGCTGAATCTCCTCAAAAAGTGTCGAAGACAGAGCTCATCTCGGTCGCAACACAGACAGAAGATCTCAGCCTTGGGCTCCTCGCACAGCCTTCAGATAGCCTCAACAGGCCACTTGCCGAACCAGAATGCATGGAGGCTGTGCCTGGGAAAGAGAAAACCATCAACAGGCATAGATCTGCTCAGCTCATGGACGATGGTCAGCAAGGCCCTCGCGAAGACAGTGAAGTTGCTCGGAGGAAGCGCGAGTATGAGCCTGATTCACAACCTGACCTCGTTTCAACGCCAGAAGGAGGCCCATCCCGCAATCTTCGGAACTCGCAGCGGAAACGACAGAAGCGGGAGGAGGATGCAAGAAAAGTTGTTAAGTACCTCATGCAGACCGAAGACGGCATAGACAGCCAGCTCTATCTGGATCTTCTCGAACGCAGTGAGCAAGGGAGGGAACGAAGAGATAGCAGTGCTGCCAAGATCGCTTCGAGGAGATTGCATGCAGCACTTAGTGATTCGAGTTCTGTTTGTGAAAGCGCTGGCACCCCTCGATCAACGCCCATTGCACTTCCACATGATGACTCGAGGTCCGGATGCAGCATGGATTCACCTACATCGGCTACAAACAACGACACGAGCGATATTACGAGGCGAACGATCGATCGAGCACCGAGCAGCCCTGTACCTTCTTACGTGGAGGCTGCGAGTTCAGATGCGTCATCACCACATATACGAGAATCAGAGCGCAACGAGCGCAGCTCAGAGGCGAGATGTGCAGACTCTGGAGCTGCCACTGCCAGGATTTGCACGAGCGGGCCCCAGGAGGGAGCACATAGCGTAATCGACGCCGCCCCTGCCGCACAGCCTTTGTTGCTGGAATGCGGTAATGTCCCATCCCGGAGCTCAACTGACACTAGCGAGGTCACTTCTAGGCGCTCCACGACTATAACCGAAGAGACGTACAATTGCACTTACGTCGTGGACAAAGAGAAAGTCAAGGATTCCCAAAGCACGTTCGCAGCACTCAAGCCAGCTGCACCTTCACCGCCGAACATCGCATCTCCGCCTCGATCTCCTCAGCTACTGCATTGTAAGCGCTGCGACTATCACGCATATGGTAGTGGCGACCACTCTAGATACTGCCACGGATATAGAGCGCTGCGAAGAGCGAACAAATCTGCTCGAAGGCTCGAAGATAGGTTAAGGAAGCAGGCGGCAGTATCAGCTTCGGCTTCAACTCTAGCCCAAGACGAGCCGGAGGCGCGCAGGAAGAATACTATCGTAGAGACTGAAGAAGAAACTTATCGCATCGCGACTGCAAGGTTGGGGCAATGGAACGTGAGGAGAGGTAGTTTGGCTTACAAGTCTTGGCGTTAGGTTCGCCCATTCACTCAAAAGCTGAAGACTAATTTTAGCTTCGTGACTGCGCTAGTGACGCAACCTCAAGACCCACTTCTCATTGTCGCGCAACCACTATTGTTGGCCAACTACTTCAGGTCGCCTGTATTCGCAGCTCATCTACACTTCTTACGCAAACATCAGGCCGCGCCTCACACCACACCACGCTCAAGAAACTACCAACAGCATGTAGCCCGATACTACTCCTGCGCCTCGATACCATTGCAATCGCGGTTTGCGAGCGATGCTGTGGCCCTAGATATGATATCGGGTACCGCTGTTTTTGCATAAGCATTGGAGGTGAAAGGGGCGGAAGAGCTTACTATTTGGGCTTCGAAATCTGAATATGTTCCCAAAGCGTTGTTGAACTATAGCCCAGAGATGAAGAGCTGGGCTTCGCTGCGTTGGCTTGGAAATGAAGTTGAGAAGAGGTGATAGGATCAAAACTTACTTGTGCCATCCTGGAACGACACCACGCCTCCATGAGGCCTACCATGTTGTTCTTGGCGACGGAAACCTGTGCTTTGCTGTTGCAACCGGAGAGGGGAGTCGAACAGAAGGGTGATACGGCTTGCACTTACTTTCACGTCTTTGAAATGATATCAGGCTTGCACGAGGTTTATTGGACTGTGCTAGTCAGAGGGAATATCGTGCTTTGCTGCGCTGGTTTTATCATGAAGCTAGCGAGGAGGTGACGCGGTCAGAACTCACCATTTCGATGTTCAAGTCCGATTATGCTTCTACTGCCTTTAAGATGCTCTGGAACTCAGAGGTCGCCGGCCGAATACAGTGTCAAATTGAAGCTCGGGGTAGAAGAGGAGGTCATATGGTCCGGACTTACTTTCCTAGCTTCAAATCTGACGAGGCTACCACACTTCCCGTTCCAGAGCTCGTTTCTTGTGGGTGGACTCGGTTGTCGGAAATCGTCACACGATGCACAGTCGACGAGATGGTCAATACATCCTATTCCAACCCAATTTCGAGCCTCGATAAAACACAGCGACAAGTCAAAGTCGCACAAGCACGCGAACGCGAACGCGCGCCTTCACTACGCACAATTCCTCGTCCTCCTTGACTTTCAGATTGGAACGCAGCAATCAAGTTAGGGATAGACAACGAGACTCACGAGATTCGAAACACGCTTCTGCTGGATGTAAGACACTGTCCCATGCAGTAGAGATCTGACTTCTCGGACAAAGTCTTGAGCTTCAGAGAGGAGGTGAGGAATGCAGAACTTCCAGGGTCACTCCAACTCTGTTGAAATCGCAGAGTTCTGAAAATGCAGCTTACGCAGATATGGGGCGTCACTGTCTAGCTTCGTGCCTTTGGTCTATCGATGAGCGTCATTGAGAACCAGACATCACTTGCTGTGCCAAGAATCTCCATACACACAGTAACGTGCCCTTTTAGAGAAGTGTGTGTTCGGCACAGCGAATCCTGGCACCTGGCAGCAGCTTCCACAGAAGGAAAAGATGTGCTGCTGCACGAGCACAGATTAGCGAGAGCAGATGGAAGAGCCGCTGTAATTGCAGGCAGCTATGGATTCATTGATCATGATTTTAGGACTGATGAGTATCGCATTCGGACTATGCTTTGCCTCTCTGGTCTTCCCTAGCTATCCAATTCGATTACGGCCGGAGAAATAAAGGACAGAGTGTGCATAGGAGGCGAGCAGGTGAATCTTCGAGAACGTTGTCTCTTCACCTCCATCAAAGGACCCGGATCAAGGCTTTGTCACAATTACCTCACCATGCAAACACCCAAAATTCGCATCCTCCGTCTCAATCCACTTTTCCCACCCTTTCGCCATCCTCTCCAAATCCTTCTCCTCATATCCCAATCTCCCCGCTTTGGTTTTCATATCCTCTCCCCTCAATCTGCTCACAAAAGCTCCACCCCATACCCTCCTCTCCTCGGGCGTAGAATAACACCAGGTCCCCATACTCGCCTCAATCCGTTCTCTCTTCGCTCCTGCTTCCATGGTCAAAGAAACAAGCCTAACACCTGTATCCGGAGCTCCGCCAGAAGACTGCATAACTTTCTGAATCAACTTGTGAAACGCGATAAGTTCTGGAGTCTCGGGATAGAAACACCACATCCTCATATCTGATTCCCGTAATGCAACGATTCCGTCCGGTCTGCAGACTCGAAGCATTTCTTTGATCGCTCTCAGCGGATCATCGAGATGTACGAGGACTTGTTGCGCATGCACAACATCAAAAGCATTGTTCTCAAATGGAAGCTCATATATACTTGCTGCTTGGCACGTAATGTTCTTAATCCCTTGCGATGCAGCATGAGCTCGAGCTTGAGTCATTACATCTTCGGAAAGATCTGTGGCGATAATTTGGCCCGAGGGCATGTATTTGCTGAAAGAGGCGGTTATCGTTCCGGGTCCGGCGCCGCAATCCAGGAGTTTTAACGAAGGGTTGGATTTTGAGGCGGAGATTAGGTGGGGAAGGAGGAAGGCAGAGGAATTTTCTGCTGTTCGCCAATTGTGGTTTTGAATGTGTGATTTCTGGTAGCCGATTGTGTAGGGTTGGTGAGATGGTTTGGAGGAAGAGTCTCGGTCGGTTGTGGATGCCATTCAAAATGACTGTGGTTGGAGCGGAGGCTGTAGAGCTCTGGATTCTGAACTGCTTCTATGAGCTTGATACGCTTCGTAGTATATGAACAATTGTTGATGTCCGTGATATGTTCTCTTGAGCGAGTGATTGTTGGAGACGAGCTAAATGAAGGGGCGACAGCTGCGATAGATATATCTACACTCTGTGAAGAGCTTTTGGTCTCTCAGGTCTAGTTGCGTGCAGGACCTTTGGCATCTACAGCCAATATTGAACGACGACTGGTTCGTGAAGTGTTTGTTGTCTGTGGTGTAGTTAAGCATACCCGAAGCCAAGCATAGATGACGAACCCCGTACTCCACCTTCTCCCCGGCCGACCTCGCCTCGCCTGACTTCCTTCGTGCTTGTTTACATATTACCATTCTGGCCTTTCTTCTAATCTCTACCACGAACCCGGACCCTCGCAATATGTACGTATGTCCACAAGGTTGGAAACGACACTGTAGTCTGTAGCACACATCTGTAAATGAGGCTGAGATGTTGCGCCCGTGGTCCCGTGCTCGAATCAACGAACGAGCGACCAGAACCTTGTGAAATGACAGGACTAGGTTCACGACCTCCGGTATCATCACGCCCTCCGAAGTCACGCTTGACACCCGTTGCTTGAAAGACGCAGTATCTCTGCTGACCATCCGCGAGAACCACTTCGCCGTTGGTGGCTATCTCGGGAGACCAGAGCGAGAATGTAGCGATTTTATGATCATTCTAGTGCATTAGTAATGAACAAATGAATGAGTTTGAGGTTTGACTTTCCGGACCGCTCTCGCGGCCGGAAACTAAGCCGCTACGGGATTAGAGAGAAACTCTACGCGGCTAAGTACAAAATCGAACTAATTATAGTATAGAATAATCAAATCGCTATTCTTATCTAGGCTAGTTCTAGTAGGTTTTTAGGCTTTTATATAAATATTTAGTAGGGAGCATCTTCTATCTACGATATTACTACTTAAATACTAAAATCCTATAGTAAAAGTCGTACTCTATATTAGATTCGAGTCTAGCTATATATTCCTTTTTTTTCTAAGATCGTCTAATATCGAAATTAGACCTAAATATATTATCGTCGTTATTACGATTATAGCCTAGTTAGCCTATTCATGGGCCTAGTTAGCCTATCTAGAGTCGAAATAGGCCAAGAAGGGCCGGGGCGGCCTATCTTAGCCTATAGATATATATCTTCGCTCTAGATATCTCTCTTTCCTCTCCTCTTTAGTAATTTAAGTAGTTCTAATCGAGTACTATATACTATGCATTATATACTACTTTTATACACGAATTGCTTATCTAAAGTATACTACGTAGTACTCAAAATAGTATAGAAGAAAGTAAAGGCCTCGGTATCTAATCCGGTTAGCTAGGAAAATAACTAGGAAACCTTTCCTAATACCGAGTAGGATAATAATTCCTCTACCCTAGCTAACGACTCGCTAGGGAACACTATCGACAACGATGAGGGCTAGGGCGACGCCGAAGAGGACCTCGACGACGAGGTCCTAGTAGCCTAGCTCTAGTACGAGGAAGAATAGACTAAATAAGCGGAATAACGCCTCGAATTAGCCTATCTTAGGAAAAGAATAGCCGATATAGCTTAGGAAGCCTCCCTCCTAACGGATTAAGGAGGTACTTAGCTAAGCGCGGCCCTAGCTATACTATCCTCTATGTCTATAGGATTAGCTATCCCTAAAGTAAGGAACCTCTACGTATTCGAGGATAAGGGATATATAGACTACGACTAATAGGTTACTAACTACGACCGTATCTTTAGGCAGGCCCCTTATATCTATTCTACGAAAGAAATAAAGGTAGACCTAGCCGAGGAATAGATAGAAAGGGAGTAGTAAGTTAAATAGAAGCGATATACCGGATATTTAGACCTAGAGGAGTATACCTAGGAGAAGATAAAGTAGGTAATGCTAGACTCTATAGGGACGAAAGAAGAGTACTACTAATTAGCCCTAGATAGGCTAAAGCGGGCTAACTAGGGGAATCGTACCCTATCCGAACTACTAGACTATATAAAGATCTAGTAGGATAAGGTCAAAGAGGATCGTTAGGACTATATAATATACGACTTCGTAGCGGCTATAGATAAGAGGATCCGATACTATATTAAGGTAGGCTAATAGCGCTTCCGAACCCTAATTAAGGTAGAGGAAGTAGCGAATACCTACTATCGCTCGCTAGAAAACGAGCGTAGGTCCCGTAGGGATAAAGACTAGGGTAATAGGAAGCGCGGACGCTCCAACTCGGACAATAGTACTACTAGCTCGATACTAGATAAGCTACCTAAGACTCTAGAGGCCGTAGCCGAGGGGGAAAGGGCCGAGGCTCCCTATAGAGACGCTAGAACGCCCGCAATAGGTCCGAGAAGGACTAAGAAGTCCCCTAGTACTAGTACTATAGTAAGAAGGGCTATAAGAGGCCCTAATACCCTACCTATAATCTAGAATCGGGAAAAGACAAACCTACCTAGTAGTACTCCTAGCTATAGCGGGCTAGGTCGTTTATACCGAGGAGTAGAGGAGGAGCGTAGAGCCCGGTAGACTAAGACGGGTTAACTAGGACTAGTTCTAGCTAATTTAACTAGACGTTAAGCTATAGTAGGGCGAGAACTCCTATACGCTTAGAGGGCTTATCGATTGCGGCTCGTAGACTAATATCTTAGATAGTATAGTAGCTAAAGAGGCTAGCCTCGCCCTAAGTAATATAGACGCCGAGCGGTATAAGATCCTTAACGGCTAGTCGCTAGCTATAAGTAGTAAATACCGTATAACCTACGAAGTATCGGATACGAGCGGTTAGTAGTAGGGCTATGTAGACAATTTCGCTATCGGAAGGATCTATAGCTTTAATATCGTACTAGGAATGTCCTAGTTAGAACGATAGAACCCTTCGATCGACTTCGTAGCTAAGATAGCTATCTAGAGGAGAAAGGGGGCTCGTAAGTAGCGCGCCTACGCTATATCGGGCCCTTCCGACTTCTCGAGAGCTATATTAGATAAGGATACGCGTCTCTTCGTAATATCGATAGTTAAGACGGACTAAGACGACTCGAATAGCCTCCTACTAGAGTATAAGTACCTCTATAGGATATTCGAGGAAGGGGACGCGTCCCTACTCCCCGATTACGGCCTATATGAGTTGTCTATCGACTTAGTAGAGGGCAAGGCCCCTCCTTATAACCTATTATATAATCTCTCGAAGACTAAGTTAGCGGTCCTAAGGAAATACCTCGATAAATACCTCGAGAAGGGCTAGATTCGCCTATTAAAGTCCCTAGCGGGTACTAGTATCCTCTTTACTAAAAAGAAGGATAGTAGCCTATAGCTATACGTTAACTACCGGGACTTAAACGCTATTACGGTTAAGAATCGGTACCCCTTGTCCCTAGTATAGGAGTCCTTAGACTATCTCGCTAATGCTCGGGTCTTTACGAAGCTCGATATTCGAGATACCTACTATAGGATCCGTATTAAGTAGGGAGACGAGTAGAAGACCGCTTTCTATACGAGATATAGGTACTTCGAGTATACCGTAATACTATTTAGGCTTATAAACGTCCTAGCTACGTTCTAGAGCTATATCCTTAGCGCCTTGTCGGACCTAGTAGATACGATCTATATCGTCTATCTAGATAATATCCTAATATACTCCTAAAACCTAGGGGAATATACCCGCTATATTACTACTATCCTCGAAAGGCTCTAACGCTATAAGCTATATACAAAGCTTAGTAAGTGCGAGTTTAATAGGGACCGTATTAGGTTCCTTAGCTATATAATTACCCCGAATAGGGTTAAAATAGAGCTAGAAAGGATCGTAATAGTTAGAGAGTAGCCCAAGCCGAGGAGCGTAAGGGATATCCGTATCTTTATTAGGTTCGCTAACTACTACCGGCGTTTCATTAGGTACTTCTCCTAGATAGTAGCCCCGCTAAATCGCTTAACGGAGCGAGGGCCTAATACGGCTAAGGGTAGGCGAAGGTAATGTAAAGAAGAATCGTAGCGGCTTACCTTAGATATAGAAGCAAGGTTAGTATTTAACCGGCTTAAGAAGGCGTTCTATACGGCCCTAGTACTAAAGCACTTCGATCTATCCTAACTAATTAGGATCGAAACGGACGCCTCGACCTACGCTATATCGGGCGTTATAATACAATAGTATAGATACGAGGGCAAGACGTACTAGTTCCTAGTAGCCTTCTTCTCGTAAAAGATAAACGGTATAGAAAGGAACTACGATACCTACGATAGCGAAATACTAGGGATAGTTAAGTACTTTAAGTACTAGCGGTACTACTTAGAGGGCGTATAGTATTAAGTAGAGGTTATTACGGACTATAATAACCTTAAATAGTTTATAACGACTAAGGAGCTTACGAGACGATAAGTTCGCTAGGCCGAATAGCTCGCTATATTCGACTTCTATATCTCGTACTACCTAGGAAAGGAAAATAGGATAGCTAATAGGGCTAGCCGATAACCTAACTATATAGACGTCGACTACTCTAGTCGCTAGCTAAATAAAGAGGACTCGCGCATCCCCCTCGAGAGGTTACAAAGGTAACTTGTAGGCGAGGAGCCCTAGGACGGGCCGATAAGGGTCGCCTTAGTACGAAGGGGACCGGAAGGGTACGGCAAATCCTTCGTTTACCTTACTAGGGTAGCTAAGGTCGGAGAGGTACAAAATAGCCTCGCAAATACTATTCGGATAGTATTAGGGACGGACGCCGAGGCGATTAGGATTAGGGAGGCTCTTAAGGGTAGAGACGAGCCTTAGTAACCGTAGCTAGCTCGGTAGAAGGAGTCCTAGGGGTTCCTCTTCTACTAAGACGCAATATACGTACTAGTAGGACCGCTTCGTCTAGAAATCCTCTAGCTCTACTATAACGACCCTATGTTAGGGTACTTCGGATTCGAAAGGACCCTATAGCTAGTTCGGAGAGGATACTACTAGCCTAAGGTTAGGCACTATGTTAAAGATTATACTCGTAGCTATAAGGTATATACTAGATTAAAGCTATAGAGGTATCTACCCTATAGGGTCCTATACGCCGAGAGCCCCTCTAAGGCGCTATAGGAAGACCTAACGCTCGACTTCGTTATAGATCTACCTCCGAGTACTATCCTAGGCTAGACCTACGATAGCGTCCTCGTAGTAGTAGATAGGTACTCTAAGATAGCCTATTATGCCCTATATCGGAAGGAGATTACTACTAAAGGGCTAGTAGATATCTTCTTAAGGGAGGTAGTCTATCTATATAGCGTCCTATAGTCTATTACGTTAGATCGGGGACCGATCCTTACCTCTAAGTTCTAGAGTAGCCTCTACTACTATATAGGGGTC
>LFZO01000542.1:0-29337 GCA_001578225.1 Pseudocercospora musae
ATAGGTAGTCCGGATAGTTTTCTAAATAGCTAGTCGCCTTAGAGCTAGACTCCTTTTACTTAGTACTAACTACTCTACTTTACTAGGAGTAGAACAAGATACAATCTATAAGCTATAGTTAATATACTAGGGTTTAAGGATAGACCTACTCTATCCCTCCGACTACTAGGAGTATAGATAGATTCGAAACTATAGTAGGGCCTATATATTAAGAAAGTAGTAGAGAAAGGTATATCCTAGATATTCTTACTCTAAAGGCTATATAAATCTATATAGGGAGCGTTATTCTAGAAGGCAAAGTATCTATATATAGCTATAGTAAGGCCTATAATAATATATAGAGCTAAAGTATAGATAATACTAGAAGGTCTACGTAGATATAGGAAAGGGACTACCCTAGGGCTAGAAAGGATCTAAAACTAGGTACTAAGATATATTATAGGAATATATAAAAGTATAGTAGAGGGGATCCTCTAGAGGGAAGTACAAATCCCTCCTATCTTCCTATATATATAAGAGATAGTAAGATAATAATTAGTTAAGATAGATAATAAACCTACTACTAAGTATATCTAGGAGAGATATAAGAAGGTCTAGAGGAAATATAGAAGAAGTAGGAATATAGCCTAAGTAAAAGACCTAAAGATAAGGTAGAGATAGATAGTAGAATAGATTAATAGATAGACTAGGGAATATATCTAGTAGAAAGGAACGATATCTAAATTATAGTAGATATACTAGAGATAGAATATATAATAGGAAAGCTAAGTTAGGAAAAGATAGATAGCCTAGTAGGACTAATAACTTCCTATAGTATAGTAAGAAGGGCTAAAAGGCAAGGAACTATACTAGGGATAGTTAAGGAAGTAGAGTATAATAGTAATCCTTATACTAATAACTAGTAGTAGCTATTCCCTAGTTAGGAATTAGGAGATACTAGGATAGAATCGACTAGCCGACTATCGACTATCTACTAGCTAACTACTAACTACCTACTAGCTAACTACTAACTACTACTAACTACTATCGACTATCTACTAGCTAACTACTAACTATCTACTAGCTAACTACCGACTATTCCCTAACTACTCTTTAACTATCTACTAGCTAACTACCGACTATCTACTAGCTAACTATCGACTATCTACTAACTATCTACTAGCTAACTACTAACTACTACTAACTAACTACTAACCTAACTAACTACTAACTAACTACTAACTAACTATCGATTAACTACTAACTAACTACTAATCGACTATCCTAATTCCTAACTATATCTATTAACTACTAACTAACTAATCTACTACTATCTACTAATTAACTATCGACTACTATTCTAGAATCCTTATCTAATTCTAATTACTATCTTAGTATACTATCTACGATTCTACTTAGAGAGATTATAGGAGAGAAGTATAGTAGATATAGTAGAAGGGAAACTTAGACGTCCTAGTAGATTAGATATAATCTAAGAATTTAGATTCGGATTCGGTTTCTTAGTAGAAACCGGACGATTAGTATAGGTTTAGATATAGAACCTACTATAACCTAGACTCGATAAAAGTTATCGTAATCTAGCTAGCCTTTTAGTAGTATATATCGTATATATTAGTCGTTATATCGTATTAAATTTTAACTATAGAAATATATAGCTAGCTATATAGCTAGCCTTTATTATTAAAAGTAACGTTAGAATCCGAGGAATTTCGGGTTCTTAGCGTTATACCTAGACAATTAGGTTAGGTTTAGGTTAAAACCCGAACCTAACCTAATCTAACCTACTAGGACATCTAGGGAAACTAAGGCTAGGAGGACCTAGTTATTATTTAGTATCGCTAAGCTATACTAACTAATAAGTTAGTTATAGAGAAGAGGAATATAGCTAAGATAGTAGGAGAGGACTAGGGCTAGAAGGGCTTAGTTATTAGTTAGTAACGCTAAGCTATACTATCTAATAAGTTAGCTATAGGAGGAGAGGACTAGGATAGATCTTAGATACTTTCCCGATCCCTAGTTAGGCTAACGATCCCTAGTAGAACCGATTAGATATCGGAATAAGTTATTATATAGTAAGCTCTATATAAAAAGTTATTTTCGCGTCTAAATTACGCCTAGCTAGATCCTAGTATAACTTTAAAGCCGTTAGGATAGTAGTTAGTCCCTAATACCTATAACTTATTAACTATACTATATATAGATATACTTAATAGCGTAAATGAAAGCGCTTAATATATATAATAAGCTCCTACAATATAAAGTTAAAGTATAAAGAAATAGTTGTACTATAATAGCTTAAATATACGCTAGAAGCTAGCTTTTCCTAAACTATAGCTACAACTCCCTATATTAATCTAGCGGCTCTATCTAGCTAAGTTAAGTCAATTAAGATACTTTCTAGCGTTTAGCGCTAGTAAAAGTAATTAATACGATAACGACGGCTACCTAAGATTATTTATTTATTACCTAGTAGGTTCCTTTCTATAGCCTTATAGCTTCTCGAATACGTAACTATAGGGGCATAGTAGTCTAACTACTATATATAATACTACTAATTAAACGGCGGCTATTAATTGTAATAGATAGGTTACTATTAATTATAATAGATAGGTTATAGTAGCCGCTAAGGTAGACCTATTAGCTAAGTTAACGAATAACGCTATTATTAGAAAGCTACCTATTATCGTTACTATTTAGCTAGTACTACCTATGCCTATTGTAGTACTATAGTAGCCTACTATTCTATATACTATCTTTTACGCTCCCTTATCTCTTAGACCTCCTACTATAAGGCTTCTATATCCTAGACCTTCTACTATAAGACCTCTATTTCTAATAGCTCCCTTAGTATCTATAGAGCTAACGACTCCTACTAGAGGTTAAGGCATTCGTAGCTACTTGCGTAATAGGCTAGACTATACGCTCGGTTAGCTTTCTAATAAGGATACTACTAAGTACGATAGTTACTCCTATATCTATAGTAATTAGAAACTATCTTCTAGAGCTAAGTAAGCGAGATCCCTAGCTCTAGTATAAAGTTAGCTATAGTAGGTCTATTAATCTTCTACTTCTTAAGTATTATAGCTATATTCAAGTCGTCTAATTTACGAGCTATTAAGGTACGCTTTATAGACTACATAGTCGCATACCCTATTATAGGTTTATAGTTACTATAGTAGATAAGAGGCTCTTATAAACGAGTTAACTTCTTAAAGTTAATAAACTAGTACTAGTAGAAGTAAGAAGGTAGTAGTATAGTCCTTAATCTACCTATCTTAATTAGTTTTATAATCTCGTAATTATATAGATATCTATAGGTCTTTATTAAGTAGTCGTTATAGTAGTATTATAGATAGCTATACGAGAAGGCTAAGTACTTAATATCGTTCCTATTCTCGTCCTTTGTTATTCGAAGAAGTATAAGGGCTCTACTATATAGCTTAGCTACTTCTAGGAAACAATAATTACTAATTATACGAGATACTAAAGCCTAGAAGGCTCTAGTTAAGGCCTTATTATAACGCTTAAGGTTATCGGCTAGTTAATAACGTCGTTAATCGTATCCTTCGTTCTACTATAAAATAAGGGCCTAGAAGAGTATAAATATATCGTAACGGCTACTATAATTAAGCTACGACTTAATACGGCTATAGGTAGACTCGACGCGTAATATTGTCTTATAGCTAAAGTAGGTAACTTAGTTCGTCTAGAAGTAGACAATCCGGGTCTTGTATTTCTACTAGTTACTATAAAGGTAGGCCTTAAATATAGGATAGATATTGTCTAGCTTCTATACGTTACTATTAAAGTCTTCTTCCGTTTAACTTTAGATAGTATAAGTAAATAGCTTTATAAATTTAGCTATAGAAGGGCTATCTATCTATAAGCCGTTAACTTTAATCTATCTAAACTCGCCCCTTTCCTTCCTTATATAGGTTAATATATCTTGCTACAAATAGTAGTTATATACGATATTCTTTAATCCTAGAAAGACCTCGTCTATAGCTAGTATTAGTAACGCTTTACGATTAGTAGTAATAACAATAGGCATATCGTAACTAGCTTCTTCTAACCCCTTCTAAATAGATTATAGTAGCTAGATAAACTTAGCTATATTAGGCTTCGGCTTAATAATACTAATCCCTAGCTATATCGTATCGTTTATAGATCTAGTAGTAATAATATCTAGTAGCTCGACGTTATAGATAGTCGTACTATAGGTCGTGTCTATAACGAGGGAGTATAGCGTCTATTTATAAGCCTCGACTAACTTTAGATATAGTATTATTATTAATTTAATTGCCCTATTGTTATAGGTCTAAATATCCTACTAAATATCCTCTTTTTCTAGTAGTAACTCTATACGCTAGGCTTGATTATATAATCGTCGCTTATTAATATCTCGTCCCTAGGAGATATTATAAAGGTTATATAGTTTAAGAAGGATACTATAGCTCTAGAAGTATACTAACATTTTAGTAGTTAGTATTCGACTAGATTAGAGCCTTTCTAACTACTATAGAAAGTCGTCTATTCTTACGCGCTTCCTATAAGTTATAAGTCTAATAATATCGTTAGGATCGTAATTATAGTAGTAGTATTATCTTATAGCGTATCTAATCTCCTATAGACCGTATAGATTAGAAGATATAACTACTATAGTATAGAAGAAGAACGTATAGCCGATCTTCTTTAAGCCCTTCTTAGCTATATTAGTTATTATCTACGTTCGTTTATTAGGCTTACTATAGTAGCTATATTAACATAAATGCCTATAGTAGAAGCCTTCCCTATTCTTCTTCGCCTTATTCTTCTTAAACTCGTAGCTAGTAGCCTTTCTAAACTCGTCTTAAATATAGGCTTCTAGCGCTATATATAATAAGAACTTAGCCTTATATAGTAGCGGTCTATAGGATCGCTTCTTTGTCGTAAACGCATACTTCTAAGAACGTAGACTAACTAACCGATAGTTAATACTATTATAGAAAAGGCGCTATCGATAAGAGGCTTCGTTAAACGAGTACTAGTAGCTATAGAAAGGTTATTATTTAATAGATATTTAATAAATACGCGCTAGACTAATAGTCGACGCGTCGTTAGTAGTAGTAAGGTCGATAATAGGCTCTTCTAGTAGTTCTTAAGAAGCTAGAAAGTTAGCTATATAGGCCTTATATAATAGAGAGTTAGCTATAGTTAGTAGAAGGATAGTTCGATAAGAAAGTATAATTCTTTAATAGAAGTAGTATTGGATCCTAGGACGCGCCTATTAATACGACTAAAAGGAAACGATATTAAGCTATATTAGGCGAGAAATAACTAAGGATCGATAAAGGAAGGATTCTATAATAGTCGTAGTATTAGGTATAGCTAGGGATCGTTAGCCTAACTAGAAATCGGGGAAGTATCTAAGAGGATAGATTAGAGAGCTCGAGCTATCTATCTATAAGATATTAAGGATAATAGTTCTAAGAGAGTAGAATAGAGGTAATTACTAGAAGAACTATAATAGCTAAGTATAGTTAAATTGGTCTATTATAATAATATCGATAGTAATAGTTATCCTATTATAGTAATAGATATTAGAACGAACCCTACTATATAATAAGGATTAGGGTTCGATCCTAATCCTAACCCTAATCCTAGTATCTCTATCTATTATCTTATTATCGCTAGTACCTTCTATAAGCCTCGACTACTATTAGATTATTACTAGTACCTTCGACTAGATTATTTACTTATTCCCTTACTACGTAATCTTTATATTATACCGCTACTATAGCCTAGTAGTTCTTCCCTTTAACTAGATCCTTTCCTTATTTCCCTACTATATAATCCTTATATTATACTACTACTATAGCCTAGTAGCTTCTCCCTTCGACTAGATTCTTTACTTATTTCCTTACTATATAATCTTTATATTATACTAATACTACTATCTCGTAGCTTCCCTTACTTATTAGATACTCGAGCTAACTACTAGTATTCTTTAGGAACCTTAATCTCGATTATTAATCCTCTCTTCTTTCTACTACTACTAACTAACCTTAAGCGTAGTTAATTACTATTAGTCCTCTTAGATAACTCTTCTAACTATTCTTCTAGTCTCTATACTATTATATCCTCTTTAGAGCCTTTAGCGCTTCCTATCTAGTACCTCTTCTAGACCCTAGTTACGATTAGTAAATATACTTCTATCTAGACCTTATATAGAGTATTTATAGTCTACTAACTCTCTCCTTAGTAGCCCTTATAATAGCGATACTATCTAGTTTACCTATCGTATAGACTATTAATAATATAATACTTTAGGAATACTATTATAATATAACGAAGCTAACTACTAGCTACTATACTACTTCTAGCTCTACTATATAGTATATAGAGTAATACTAGAGTAGAGTAGAGTCCTACTAGTATATAGTAAGGCTCGTAAATATTTAGCCTAGTAAGAGTATACTCGACGTTATATATAGACCTAGTCTTACTAGCTTACTTATCTATAAAGTCCTTAGTAGAAAGAAGCCTTCTATATTCTTTACTAATGTAAGCTATACGCTACTTATATAGATAGACGCTAAGCTTTACTACCGCTTCCTAGAACTATATAGCTATTACTACTAGCTAGGTAATATTCGGGAGGCAAATATCCCTACTATAATTAAGGCTTTTATCGACTAAGAGAATAGTTTCGATATTGTTCTAGTATATCTCTTCCTAAACTACTTCGAGTCTAATAGTTACCCTTAGGTAATTACTTATCTTTAGATACTACTTATACTAGGAGGTTATATAGTTATCTAGTTTAATACTTCGTTATCTAGTTAGTAGATATAGGGCAATCCTTATAACGTAATAGCTACTAGCTAGTATATAGTTAGTTACGATACCGATTAGAGTAAAATAGAAAAATAGATAATAGATACGATACTATCTAAGATTAACTAGATAACTCTTATAACTAGAGGTAACTATATCTATCTCTAGAACGATTTACGCTAAATTATTATAGAGAGTAGTAGTATATCTAGCCTATTCGTAATCGTCTATAGCCTATCGAATCCTAAGCTTAACTAGAATTAGATAGTCTAGGATATAGTAAAGTCTACTAGTCTAGGAGGCTTACTAACTATCTATAACCTTAACGTAGTATAGTAGTACGCGATCTACGACGTCCTTAAGTATCCTAGATCTAGACTTAGACCTTCTACTAGATATTAGACTAAGCTTATTATATATAGTATATATATAGTCTATATCTAAATAGGGAAAACGGCGAGGTTAGGGCTTTCTCTATAGTTAAGGGATAGGATTAGCTATTTTAGAGTTTATAGGGTTTAATTTCTTAACTCTATAGCTTAGAATACGTACTCCTTAAAAGTATTATTTTTATAGAAATATATCCCTCTCTTCTCTAATTAAATTATAAGAAGCCTTAGTATCTCCTTATATCTTTAGGATTAATTTCTACTATAGAGAGGCTAAACTTTTTAGATATATCTATTTTTAGCTATTTTAGGGATATTAATAATAGCTAGCTACTTCCTTAGAGTACCTATAGTACTATTCTAGTACTAGAGACTAGTCCGATATCTACTACGAGAATCGTATAGACGTCCTATAGATATATAAGAAAGCGATAGGATAGTTTTATAGTACTTACTTATAGAGACTTTAATCTTAAGTAGTCTAACGTCTACTATAGGAGTTATAGAGGCGCCCTATAGACCTAGGAGAAGCGATAGGATAGCTTTATAGTCCTTACTTATAGAGACTATAATCTTATATAGTCTAAGAGACTAATTACGTTTAAGGAAAATCTAACTATATCCTTAATTAGTACTACTACTATAGGGTCCTTAAATATATTAAAGTCTTTATCTAGGTTTAGAACTACTAACTATATATAGCGTAGTATTAACTCTAGCTTAGTCTTATTATAGATAACTATAAAGAGTAGAGATATAGTCTCTATATCTATATACTAGTAATTAAACTCTATACTATATAATCTAGCGACGTAGTAAGTACTATATATATATCTATAGCGAATAGTAACTATATACTTCTAGAGATCTACTTAGTCTTACTATACTATAGTTATAATTTAAAATAGGTATTTAGTATAGGTACCTTTACTATAAGGTAATATAATATTATACGTTATCTTAATCTATATAGAAAGTTAGCTTAGCTAAGATAGAGTATTATATAGACTTACGATTAAGGTTTTTCTAGTAGACTAGTCTCTTAATAACGACAAATTTTAGAAGTAATAGTAACGTTACGTTAATACCTAGTAGAGAGAGTCGTTATATTACTTAAATAAGCTTATAGCTTCGACTACTAATAGTCTCTAGAGCGCCTTTTATAGATATACTACTATTCGTTATCTCTACGTCGCTATTAGGAGTTATAGTAGTAGTAGTAAGAGTAGTTATAGCCTATATAATTCTATCTATAGTAGATAATAGAGTAATCGAAGATATAATACTAATAGGTATTTACTATTATATAGCTATAGTAGCTAATGCCTACTAATCTATCGCTTTCTTATAGATCTATAGAGCGTTTTATAGTATCTACTTATAGAGACTATAACCTAATATAGTCCGATATCTACTATAGGAGTTATAGAGGTATTCTAGGAATCTATAAGAAGTAATAGGATAGCTTTATAGTACTTACTTATAAAGACTATTATTTAATATAGTCTAATCTTAGCTACGAGAATTATATCGATACTCTATAGATTTATAAGAAAGCTCCTCTCGTCTATCCTAGAAGGGCTACTACTAGATAGGAGATATAAGTCCTCGATAGCGCTATATATATTATAGGGCCTAGAATCGCTATAAACTCTATAAATAACGAGGCTCCGATTAAGCTATAGAGATCCTTTCCTAATCGACTATCCTAATTCCTAACTATATCCCTAACTACTTCCTAACTAAATACTAACTATCTATTAACTAACTATTAACTACCTATTAATTAACTATTAACTAACTAGCCCAACTACTATCCTAGGGGCCCCTATCTAACCCTAACTACTATCTTAGTATACTATCTATTCCTAACTCGAAGAGATTATAGGAGAGGAGTATAGCTAGGACTAGTTAGTATTATTAAGCTCTATCGACTATTAAGTTAGCTATATAGAAAGAGGAGCGTAGCTAGAATAGCTTAGTTATTAGTTAGTATTACTAAGCTATACTAACTAATAAGCTAGCTATATAGGGAAGGAACTAGGATAGTAGACCTATAATCGATATACTACGAATTATATACTATCTAAGATCTCTATTCTAGGAAGTATATATATAACTACTAGAAGAACTATAATAGTTATATATAGTTTAATTAGTCTATTATAATAACGTCGATAGTAACCATTATCCTATTATAGTAATAGAAATAAGTACGAAACTAGTAGAACTCTAATTCTACTAGTAGAGAGAGTAATAGCGATATCGACGATAATTCTTATTATTAGTATTATAAGAAAGGTAATAGTACGAAGTACTAGAAGTAAACTACTTTACTCGAATTAGCTAATCTCTATAAACGACTAAGTAGTTAAAGTAACTCTAATAATACTTCCTAGTAAGGAAGTCGAACTATACTACTTTAGTAACGACTTGCCTTTATTTATAACTACTATTCCTCTTATTAGGCTATTAACGACTATAGCTAGTTCTTAAGTAGTCTTTAAGGTCTTATTAGCTATATTATAGTCCTCCTACTTAGATAGATATTATCTTAAGTATCTATAGCTACTATCTATCCTACTATTATTATTCTAATTTTAGTCTAGAATATAGCTTATAATTCGAGGTTCGCCTATACTAGATAATATAGCTACTACTATCCTATATATTATCTCTTCGAAATCTTTCTTATATTAGTTATCGAGAAGATACTATAAGGATAGAAGGATATATAGAGTTATTATTTAGTAATAATACTAACTAATAAGGTATTATTATAATAGTATAGGGCCTAGTATTACTATAAATAAAATAAATAATAAGGCTTCGATAAAGCTATAGAGATCCTTTACTAACTAACTATCCTAATTCCTAACTATATTCCTAACTACTATCTTAGTATACTATTTACTTCCTACTTAGTAAGATTATAGGAAAGGGCTTAGTTATTAGTTAGTATTACTAAACTATATCGACTAATAAGTTAGCTATAGGAAGGGAGGACTAGAATAGGTTAGATAGCTCGAGCTATCTATCTATAAGATATTAAGGATTATAGTCCTAAGGAAGTAGAACGAAGGCTATTACTAGAAGAACTACTTAAATTAGTCTATTATTATAACGTTAATAGTAATAGTTACTCTATTATAGTTATAGATATTAGTATAAATCCTACTATATAATAAGGGTTAGGGTTCGATCCTAATCCTAATCCTTATCCTAGTATCTCTATCTATTATCTTATTATTACTAGCGCCTTCTATAAGCCTTAACTACTATTAGATCGTTACTAGTATCTTCGACTAGATCCTTTTCTTATATTCTTTCTATATAACCTTTACGTTATACTACTACTATAGCCTAGTAGTTCTTTCCTTTAACTAGATCCTTTACTTATTTCCCTACTATATAACCTTTACGTTATACTACTACTATAGCCTAGTAGCTTTCCCCTTCGACTAGATCCTTTACTTATTCCCTTACTATATAATCTTTATATTATATTACTACTACTACCTTATAGCTCTACTTACTTATTAGATACTCGAGCTAACTACTAGTATTCTTAAGAAACCTCTATCTCGATTATTAATTATCTCTTCTTTCTACTATTACTAATCTATCTTAAGTATAGTTAGTAACTATTAGTCCTCTTAAATACCTCTTTCGACTATTCTTCTAGTCTCTATATCTCTATATCCTCTTTAGGACCTTCTATACTTCCTACCTACTATCTCTTCTAGATCCTAGTAACGATTAGTAAGTATACTTCTTTCTAGACCTTCTATAGAGTATTTCCGATCTACTAACTCTCTCCTTAGGAGCTCTTATAATAGTAGTACTATCTAGTTTACCTATTGTATAGACTATTAATAATATAATACTTTAGGAATACTATTACTATATAACGAAGCTAACTACCGAATCCTATACTACTCCTAGCTCTATCTTATACTTCGTAAAGGAATCCTAGAATACTATATACTCTATAGAAGAATACTAGAATAGAGTAGAGTCCTCCTAGTATATAGTAAGGCTTATAGATATTTAGCTAGATAAGAGTATACTCGATATTATATATAGACTTAGTCTCGCTAGCTTACTTATCTACGATATCCTTAGTAGAAGAAATCCTTCTATATTCTTTACTAATATAAGTAGCGGACTACTTACGTAGATAGATAGTATACTTTACTATCGCTTCCTAGAACTATATAGCTATTACTACTAGCTAGGTAATATTTAGGAGACAAATACCTCTACTATAATTAAGGCGTTTATCTACTAAGAGAATAGTTTCGATATTATCCTAGTATATCTCTTTCTAAACTACTTCGAGTCTAATAGTTATCCTTAGATAATTACTTATCTTTAGATACTACTTATACTAGGAGGTTATATAGTTATCTAGTTTAATACTCTATTACCTAGTTAGAATCGCTAGGATAAGCCTTATAACGTAATAGCTACTAGCTAGTATATAGTTAGTTACGATACTAATTAGAACAATTTAGGAAAATAGACGATAGATATAATACTATCTTAGATCGACTAGATAACTCTTATAACTAGAGATAACTATATCTATCTCTAGAACAATTTAGGCTAAATTATTATAGAGGATAGTAGTATACCTAGCCTATTCGTAACTATCTATAATCTATCGAACCTAGTAATTAATAGAAATTAGAAGATCTAGGAATAGATAATATCTACTAGTCTAGAAGGCTTACTAACTACTAGTAACCTTATACTAATAACTAGCGATAGCTATCCCCTAGTTAGGAGTCGAGGGATACTAGGATAGGACTAACTAGCTAACTACCGACTATTTCCTAGCTAACTACTAACTATCCTCTAGCTAACTACTAACTATCTACTAGCTAACTACTAACTACTACTAATTAACTATTAACTAACTACTAACTAACTACTAACCGACTACTAATCGACTACTAACTAACTATTAACTAACTACTAACTAACTACTAACTAACTACTAATCGACTACTAACTAACTACTAACTAACTATCCCGATTCCTAACTATATCTACTAACTACCTATCGACTAACCTACTACTATCTACTAATAGACTACTAACTACTATTCTAGGATCCCTATTCGATCCTAACTACTATCTTAGTATATCGTCTATATCCCTATTTAGGGAGATTATAGGAAAGGAGTATAGTAAGTATAGAGGAGAGGGACTAGGACTAGGAGGACTTAGTTATTAGTTAGTATTACTAAGCTATATCGACTGATAAGTTAGCTATAGGGAGGAGGAGTATAGCTAAGATAGTAGAAAGGAGCTAGAGCTAGGAGGGCTTAGTTATTAATTAGTATCGCTAAGCTATATCGCCTAATAAGTTAGCTATAAGGGAAAGGAGTATAGCTAGGATAGTAGGAAAGGACTAGGACTAGGATAGCTTAGTTATTAGTTAGTATTACTAAGTAATACTAACTAATTAGTTAGCTATAGGAAAGAGGACTAGAGTAGATTAGAGAGTTCGAGCTATCTATCTATAAGATATTAAGGATAATAGTTCTAAGAGAGTAGAATAGAGGTAATTACTAGAAGAACTATAATAGCTAAGTATAGTTAAATTAGTCTATTATAATAACGTCGATAGTAATAGTTACTCTATTATAGTAATAGATATTAGAACGAACCCTACTATATAATAATAGTTAGGATTCGACCCTAATCCTAATTCTAATCCTAGTATCTCTATCTATTACCTTATCGTCGCTAGCGCCTTCTACGAGCCTTAATCGCTATTAGATCGTCGCTAGCGCCTTCGACTAGATCGTTTACTTATTCCCTTAGTATACGACCTTTACGTTATACTACTACTATAGTCTAGTAGTTCCTTCCTTCGACTAGATCCTTTCTTTATCTTCCTACTATACGACTCTTATATTATACTACTACTATAGTCTAGTAGCTTTCCCCTTCGACTAGATCCTTAACTTATTTCCTTACTATATAATCTTTATATTATACTACTACTACCTCGTAGCTTCCCTTACTTATTAGGCCCTTAAGCTAACTACTAGTTTTCTTTAGGAATCTTAACCTCGATTATTAAACCTCTCTTCTTTCTACTACTACTAACTAACCTTAAGCGTAGTTAGTTACTATTAGTCCTCTTAGATAACTCTTTTAACTATTCTTCTAGCCTCTATACTATTATATCCTCTCTAGAGCCTTTAGCGCTCCCTATCTAGTATCTCTTCTAGATCCTAGTTACGATTAGTAAATATACTTCTATCTAGATCTTATATAGAGTATTTCTAGTCTACTAACTTTCTCCTTAGTAGCCCTTATAATAGCGATACTATCTAGTTTACCTATTATATAGACTATTAATAATATAATACTTTAGGAATACTATTATAATATAACGAAGCCAACTACTAGCTACTATACTACTCCTAGCTCTACTACGTAGTATATAGAGGAATACTAGAGTAGAGAAGAGTCCTACTAGTATATAGTAAGGCTTGTAGGTATTTAGCGAGGCGAGAGTATACTCGACGTTATAAGTAGATCTAGTCTTACTAGCTTACTTGTCTATAAAGTCCTTAGTAGAAAGAATCCTTCTATATTCTTTACTAATACGAGTAGTACGCTACTTATATAGATAGACGCTAAGCTTTACCGCCGCTTTCTAGAACTATATAGCTATTACTACTAGTAAGGCAATATTTAGGAGGCGAATATCTCTACTATAATTAAGGCTTTTATCGACTACTAGAATAGTTTCGACGTTATCCTAGTATACCTCTTCCTAAACTATTTCGAGCCTAATAGTCGCCCTTAGATAATTACTTATCTTTAGATACTACTTACGCTAGGATGTTATATAGTTATCTAGTTCGATACTCTATTATCTAGTTAGAATATATAGAGTAATCCTTACGACGTATTCGCTACTAGCTAGCGTATAGTTAGTTACGATACCGATTAGGATAGGATAGAAAAATAGACGATAGGGATAACGCTACCTTAGATCGACTAGATAACTCTCGTAACTAGAGGTAACTATATCTATCTCTAGAACGATTTGCGTCGAATTATTATAGATAGTAGTAGTATACCTAGCCCGTTCGTAACCGCCTACGACCTATAGAACCTATTTATAGACTAGAATTAGATAGTCTAGGAAATAGTAAAGCCTACTAGTCTAAGAGGCTTACTAACTATCTATAACCTTAACGTAGTATAGTAGTACGCGATCTACGACGTCCTCGAGGATCCTAGATCTAACCTTAGACGTCCTACTAGGTATTACGCTAAGGTCTTTATATATAGTATATATATAGTCTATACTTAAATAGGGAAAACGGCGAGGTTATAGCTTTCTCTATAGTTAAGGGATAGGACTAGCTATTCTAGAGTTTATAGGATTTAATTTCTTAACTCTATAGCTTAGAATATATACTCCTTAAAAGCGTTATTTTTATAAAAATATATTACTCTCTACTCCTATTAAATTACGAGAAGCCTTAGTACCTCCCTATACCTTTAGGATTAATTTCTACTATAGAGAGGCTAGACTTTTTAGATATATCTATATTTGAGCTATTTTAAGGATATAAATTATAGCTAGATACTTCCTTAAAGTACCTATAGTACTATCCTAGTACTAGAGACTAGTCCGATATCTACTACGAGAATCGTATAGACGTCCTATAGATATATAAGAAAGCGATAGGATAGTTTTATAGTACTTACTTATAGAGACTATTATCTTATATAGCCTAACGTCTACTATAGGAATCGTAGAGGCGCCCTATAGATCTACGAGAAAGCGATAGGATAGTTTTATAGTACTTACTTATAGAGACTATTATCTAATATAGTCTAACGTCTACTATAGGAGTTATAGAGGTATCCTATAGATCTATAAGAAACCGATAGGATAGTTTTATAGTACTTACTTATAGAGACTTTAATCTTAAGTAGTCTAACGTCTACTATAGGAGTTATAGAGGCGCCCTATAGACCTAGGAGAAGCGATAGGATAGCTTTATAGTTCTTACTTATAGAGACTATAATCTTATATAGTCTAAGACGCTAATTACGTTTAGGGAAAATCTAACTATATCCTTAATTAGTACTACTACTATAGGGTCCTTAAATATATTAAAGTCTTTATCTAGGTTTAGGACTACTAACTATATATAGCGTAGTATTAACTCTAGCTTAGTCTTATTATAGATAACTATAAAGAGTAGAGATATAGTCTCTACGTCTATATACTAGTAATTAAACTCTATACTATATAATCTAATAACGTAGTAAATACTATATATATATTTATAGCGAATAGTAACTATATACTTCTAGAGATCTACTTAGTCTTACTATACTATAGTTATAATTTAAAATAGGTATTTAGTATAGGTACCTTTACTATAAGGTAATATAATATCGTATATTACCTTAATCTATATAGAAAGTTAGCTTAGCTAAGGTAGAGTATTATATAGACTTACGATCGAGGTTTTTCTAGTAGACTAGTCTCTTAACTATAATAAATTTCGGAAGTAATAGTAACGTTACGTTAATACCTAGGAGAGAGAGTCGTTATATTACTTAAATAAGGTTATAGCTTCGACTACTAATAGTCTCTAGGGCGCCTTTTATAGATATACTACTATTCGTTATCTCTACGTCGCTATTAGGAGTTGTAGTAGCGATAGTAATAGTAGCTATAGCCTATAGGGTTCTATCTATAGTAGGTAATAGAGTAATCGAAGATATAATACTAATAGGTATTTACTATTGTATAGCTATAGCGGCCGATGCCTACTACTCTATCGCTTTCTTATAGATATATAGAGCGTTTTATAGTATCTACTTATAGAGACTATAATCTAATATAGTCCGATATTCGCTATAGGAGTTATAGAGGTATCCTACGAATCTATAAGAAGCGATAGGATAGCTTTATAGTACTTACTTATAGAGACTATTATTTAATATAGTCTAATCTTAGCTACGAGAGTTGTATTAGTACTCTATAGATCTACGAGAAAGCTCCTCTCGTCTATCCTAGAAGGGCTACTACTAGATAGAAGATATAAGCCCTTAATAGTACTATATATATCGTAGGGCCTAGGATCGCTATAAACTCTATAAATAACGAGGCTCTAATTAAGCTATAGAGATCCTTCCTTAACTAACTATCCTAATCTCTAACTATACCTCTAACTATCCCTAACTAACTATCTACTACCTACTAACTAACTATCTACTAACTACTAACCGATATCCCGATCCCTAACTATATCTACTAACTAGTCCCTAACTAAGTACTTACTAACTACTAAGTAACTATCCTAACTACTACGTCTAATCCTAACTACTATATCTAATCCTAACTACTATCTTAGTATACTATCTATTCCCTACTTAGAGAGATTATAGAGAAGATAGAATTATTAAGCTCTACTAACTATCAAGTTAGCTATATAGGGAGAGGAGTATAGCTAGAATAGCTTAGTTATTAGTTAGTATCGCTAAGCTATACTAACTAATAAGTTATCTATATAGAAGGGAACTAGGATAGCGGATCTACGATTATTATACTACGAATTATATACTATCTAAGACCTCTATCTAAGGAAGTATATATATAATTACTAGAAGAATTATAATAGCTATATATAGTTTAATTAGTCTATTATATAAATAACGTCGATAGTAACTATTATCCTATCGTAGTAACGGAAATAAGTACGAAACTAGTAGAACTCTAATCCTACTAGTAAGGAGAGCGATAGTAACGTAGATAATAATCCTAATCGTTAGCGTTATAATAAAGGTAATAGTATAAAGTACTAGAAGTAAACTACTTACTCGAGTTAACTTACCTCTCTAAACGACTAAGTAGTCGAAGTAACTCTAATAATTATACTATATCGCTTTAGTAACGACTTATAGATAGTTATCTCTACTTACGACTACTACTATATCTATCTCTCTTATTAGGCTATCGATAACTATAGCTAGTTCTCGAGTAGTCTTCGAGATCTTATTAGCTATATTATAGGCCTTCTAATTAGGTAGATATTATCTTAGGTATCCGTAGCTACTATCTATTATCTAGCTACTATATTTGCCTTATAATTATTATTCCGATTTCGGTCTAGAATATAGCTTACGACTCGAGGTTCGCTTATACTAGACGATATAGCTACTAGCGCCCTATATTTCGTCTCTTAGAGACCTTCCTTATATTAGTTATCGAGAAGATCCTATAAGGATAGAAGGATTCCTCTAGACGTATAGAGTTATTATTTAGTAACGATACTAACTAATTAGGGAGTATCGTAATAGTATAGAGCCTAGTATCGCTATAAATAAAATAAATAATAAGGCTCTAATTAAGCTATAGAGATCCTTCGCTAGCTAACTATCCTAATTCCTAACTATATCCCTAACCGCTATCTTAGTATACTATCTATCTCCTACTTAGTAAGATTATAGAAAGGAATAGCTTAGTTATTAGTCGGTATCGCTAAGCTATACTAACTAATAAGTTAGCTATAGGAAGGAAGGACTAGGATAGATTAGATAGTATAAGCTATCTATCTATAATAGTCCTAAGGAAGTAGAACGAAGGTAATTACTAGAAGAACTATAATGACTAAGTATAGTTAAATCGGTCTATTATAATAACGTTAATAGTAATAGTTATCCTATTATAGTAATAGATATTAGATAGGTAGGTTAATCTTATTACTATACTATTCTAACTACTAGATAAGTAGCGATCTCTAGTTTTCCTTAGAAGGGAAAAAGCCCTTTACTCTACCTTCCTAACTTCCTTAAAGCCTCTACTAGTTTTGTATAGTATTAAAAATCTCTACTCTCTATTATACTATTAGGGATACTAAGCCCTATCCTTAGTTATACTAGTCTTTTAAATATTAAGAGGTTCCCTATATCTCTATTGCCTTAACTAGATTATGTCTACTTCCTCTAGTTTAGTATCCTTTATTAACTCGTTCCTTTATAGCTTTAAACTAGGTAGGAGAGAAATCTAGTTTAGGGAATAGAGTAGTATTCTTATTCCTTTCCTTCCCTTCCTTCCTCCCCTTTAAATATAGGTTATTACTATTCCTTCTACTTTCTAGTTAACTTCTATATTAGCTCTCTACTAAGCTACAAACTATCCCTATCCTTACTTAGTATCTAGTTATATAACCTATACTACTAGAAATTAGATTTCCTATATTAGTTTCTATACTTAGGTATTCTTTATAGGCTACCTTATATATAGTATAAGGAGTAGTTTATATTAGATACCTAGCCTTTAGAACTAGTATTAGTATCCCTAGGATAAAAGCTAGGACCTAGGAAGCAAATCTAGGGCTATACTCCTCTAGGAACTATAGCCTATAGGATATACTAAGTACTTTATCCTCTATATTTCCTTCTCCTTTAAGTAGTTATTAAAACCTCCTCTTTAGTTATTCCTCCCTTCTCTTTAGGACAATTAGTCCTAGGTTACTATACTAGTTCCTTATCCCTAGAATAGATTCCCTTTCTAGAAAGGTTAGCCTATCGACTCGGTATTAGTTCCTATACTAGTTATAGCTACGCTAGGCTCGATAGGTAGTCTAGATAGTTTTCTAAATAGCTAGTCGCCTTAGAGCTAGACTCCTTTTACTTTAGCGTCTTAAAAGTATCTCCCTAGGTAGCGCTATAGATAGGAGAGATTTAGCTCTATTAACGATAATAACGTCGCTATCTCTAGGTTCGTAGCTAGTACTACGTATAGGTACTCTCCTTTACTAGCTAGTAATAGATATTAGTAAAGCGTATAATAAGGATTAGGATTCGATCCTTATCCTTATCCTTATCCTCGTATCTCTATCTATTATCTTATTATCGCTAGCGCCTTCTATAAGCCTCGACTACTATTAGATCGTTACTAGCGCCTTCGAGTAGATCCTTTACGTTATACTACTACTACTAGCTTATAGTTCTTCCCTTCGACTAGATCCTTTCCTTATTCCCTTACTATATAACCTTTATATTATATCGCTACTATTCCCTAGTAGCTTCTCCCTTTAACTAGATCCTTTACTTATTCCCTAATTACGTAACCTTTACGTTATACTACTACTACTATCTAGTAGCTTTCCCTTCGACTAGATCCTTTACTTATTCCTCTACTATATAACGTTTACGTTATACTACTACTACTACCTAGTAGCTTCCCCCTTTAACTAGATCCTTTACTTATTCCCTTACTATATAACCTTTATATTATACCGCTACCGCTATCTCGTAGCTTCCTTTACTTATTAGATACTTAAGCTAACTACTAGTATTCTTTAGGAACCTTAATCTCGATTATAAACCCTCTCTTCTTTCTACTACTACTTACTAATCTTAAGCGTAGTTAGTTACTATTAGTCCTCTTAGATACCTTTTCTAACTATTCTTCTAGCCTTTATACTATTATATCCTCTTTAGGATCTTTAGCGATTCCTATCTAATACCTCTTCTAGACCCTAGTAACGATTAGTAAGTATACTTCTATCTAGACCTCCTATAGAGTATTTCTAGTCTACTAAGTCTCTCCTTAGGAGCCCTTATAATAGTAGTACTATCTAGTTTACCTATTGTATAGACCGTTAATAATATAACCCTTTAGGAATACTATTCTAATATAACGAAGCTAACTACTAAATCCTATACTATCCCTAGCTCTACCTTATACTATATAGAGGAATACTAGGATACTATACGCTATATAGAGGAATACTAGAGTAGAGTAGAGTCCTACTAGCGTATAGTAAGGCTTATAGACATTTAGCCTAGTAAGAGTATACTCGATATTATATATAGACTTAGTCTCGCTAGCTTACTTATCTACGAAGTCCTTAGTAGAAAGAAGCCTTCTATATTCTTAACTAATACGAATAGCGCGCTACTTACGTATATAGATAGCGAGCTTTACTACTACTTCCTAGAACTATATAGCTATTACTACTAGAATAGCGATATTCGGAAGGCAAATATCTCTACTATAATTAAGGCTTTTACTAACTAAGAGAATAGTTTCGATATTGTCCTAGTATATCTCTTCCTAAACTACTTCTAGTCTAATAGTTACCCTTAGGTAATTACTTATCTTCGAATACTACTTATACTAGGAGATTATATAGTTATCTAGTTCGATACTTCGTTACCTAGTTAGGATCTCTAGGATAAGCCTTATAACGCAATAGCTACTAGCTAGTATATAGTTAGTCGCGATACCGATTAGGGTAATTTAGGAAAATAGACGATAGGTATAATACTATCTAAGGTCGACTAGATAACTCTCGTAACTAGAGGTAACTATATCTATCTCTAGAACGATTTACGCTAAATTATTATAGAGGATAGTAGTATACCTAGCCCGTTCGTAACTATCTATAATCTATCGAATCTAGCGATTAATAGGAATTAGATAATCTAGGAATAGATAAAGCCTACTAGTCTAGGAGGCTTAGTTACTACTAGTAACCTTAACGTAGTATAGCGCTTTACGCTCTATAGCGTCCTCGAGTATTCTAGATCTAGAGTTAGACGTTCTACTAGATATTAGGCTATAGTCTTTATATATAGTATATATATAGTCTATACTTAAATAGGGAAAACGGCGAGGTAATAGCTTTCTCTATAGTTAAGGGATCGGGCTAGCTATTCTAGAGTTTAGGTTTAATTTCTTAACTCTATATTAAAAGGAAATATATTCCTCTCTCCTCTACTTAAATTATAAGAAGCCTTAGTACCTCCTTATATCTTTAAGGTTAAGTTCTACTATAGAGAGGCTAGACTTCTTAGAGCTATCTATTTTTACCTATTTTAAGAATATTAATATAGGATAGATACTTCCTTAGAGTACCTTAGATATCGCTTAGGATTAGGAGACTAGCTCTATATATATAACCTATTATAAGAGATACTATCTACCTTCCTAAAGTAGAAACCCGTTAAGAACTACTATATCCTCTCGTCTCTACTCGTAGAGACTATAATCTTCTATAGTCCGATATCCGCTATAGGAATCGTAGAGGCGCCCTATAGATCTATAAGAAAGCGATAGGACCGTTTTATAGTAGTTACTTATAGAGACTATAATCTTAGGTAGTCTAACGTCCGCTATAGGAGTCGTAGAGGCGCCCTATAGACCTAGTAGAAGCGATAGGATAGCTTTATAGTCCTTACTTATAGAGACTATAATCTTATATAGTCTAAGAGGCTAATTACGTCTAGGAAAAATCTAACCGTATCCTTAATCGATACTACTACTATAGGGTCCTTAAATATATTAAAGTCTTTATCTAGGTTTAGGACCGCTAACTACGTATAGCGTAGTATTAACTCTTACTTAGTCTTATTATAGATAACTATAAAGAGTAGAGATATAGTCTCTATATCTATATACTAGCGATTAAACTCTATACTATACAATCTAATAACGTAGTAAGTACTATATATATATTTATAGCCAATAGTAACTATATACTTCTAGAGATCTAGTTAGTCTTACTATACTATAGTTATAATTAAAAATAGGTATTTAGTATAGATATCTTCGCTATAAGGTAATATAATATTATATATTACCTTAATCTATATAGAAAGTTAGCTTAGCTAAGGTAGAGTATTATATAGACTTACGATCGAGCTTTTTCTAGTAGACTAGTCTCTTAATAATAATAAATCTCGAAAGTAATAGTAACGTTATATTAACGCCTAGAAGAGAGAGTCGTTATATTACTTAAATAAGCTTATAGCTTCGACTACTAATAGTCTCTAGGACGCCTTTTATAGATATACTACTATTCGTTATCTCTACGTCGCTATTAGGAGTTATAGTAGCGGTAGTAATAGTAGTTATAGTCTATATAATTCTATCTATAGTAGGTAATAGAGTAATCGAAGATATAATACTAATAGGTATTTACTATTATATAGCTATAGTAGCGGATACCCACTACTCTATCGCTTTCTTATAGATCTATAGAGCGTTTTATAGTATCTACTCGTAGAGACTATAACCTAATATAGTCCGATATCTACTATAGGAGTTATAGAGGTATCCTAGGGATCTACGAGAAGCGATAGGATAGCTTTATAGTACTTACTTATAGAGACTATTATTTAATATAGTCTAATCTTAGCTACGAGAATCGTATCGATACTCTATAGACCTACGAGAAAGCTCCTCTCGTCTACTATAGAAGGGCTACCGCTAGGTAGATAAGCCCTCGATAGCGCTATATACGTTATAGAGCCTAGGATCGCTATAAACTCTACGAATAACGAGGCTCCGATTAAGCTATAGAGATCCTTTCCTAACTAACTATCCTAATCCCTAACCGACTATCTACTATCTACTAACCGACTACTAACTAACTATTCTAACTACCCTCCTAGGGACCTCTATTAGATCCTAACTACTATCCTAGTATACTATCTATCCTCTACTTAGCGAGATAATTAGGAAGGAATATAGCTAGAATAGCTTAGTTATTAGTCGATATCGCTAAGCTATACTAACTAATAAGTTAGTAATAGCTCGAACTATCTATTCCTAAAGATATTAAGGATTATAGTCCTAAGGAAGTACTATAAACGTAATTACTAGAAGAAGTATACTAGCTAATTAGCCTATTATAATACTACTAATAGGAATCGTAATCCTATTAGAGTTATAGAGATCTATACGAAACCTACTATATAGGAAGCTATAAGCTTTACTTAGTCCTATCGAGAAGAGTAATAGGGACGTTAACGATAATCCTAATCGTTAGCGTTATAAGAAATAGAGATATATTACTTACTCGAATTAGTATACCTCTATAAAAGACTAAGTAATTAAAGTAGCTTCGATAATACTCCTCTATCGAACTATACTACTTCTATAACGACTTATCGATAGTTATCTCTATTAACGACTAGGCTATTTACGCCTATAAGTCCCTCGATTGTTTCCTATATATATCTTGCCTAAAGTTATTATATCCGAGCTTACGATCCTAGTACTATAAATAATATACTATCTATAACCTCTATCTATAAAGATAGTAAGAATTATAATCCTAAGGAAGTAATACGAATATAACTATTAGAAGAATTATAGCTACTAAGTATAGTCGAGTTAGTCTATTATAACTATATCGATAGTAATAGTTATCCTATTATAGGAACGGATATTCGTATAAATCCTCTTATATAGGAGTAGTTAGGATTCGACCCGAATCCTAACCTAAACCTAAACCCTAGTATATCCTATCTATCTATTATCTTATCGTTGCCTACGCCTCCTATAAGCCTTAGCCGCTCTCGGATCGTTCCTAGCGCCTTCGACGAGATCCTTTAAGCCTTATTCCTCGAATAACTTACTACTACTACTACCTCGTAGCTTCCCTTACCTATCGGGTACTTAGGCTAACTAATAGTATTCTTTAGGAACCCTATCCTCGATTATTAATCCTCTCTTCTTTCTACTACTACTAACTAATCTCGAGTATAGTTAGTTACTATCTATCCTCTCTAAGACCTCTTCTAACTCTTCCTCTAGCCTTCTTACTATTATATCCTCTTTAGAATCTTCTACGCTCTAAGACTTCTATAACGATCTATAAGTATACTTCTATTTATATTAAGTATTTCCTATCTACTAACGCTCTTATAAGGAGTCCTTATAATAGGATTATAGATCTATTTGCCTATACTATAGACTATTAACTATATAATCCTTTCGCCTCCTAAGTATAGTAGAATAGGACTAGTAAGAAACGGCTACTATAATATTCGGAATAAGTAAATATAGCTAGGAGCGAAGTCCTACTAGTATATAGTAAGGCTTATAGATATTTAGCCTAGTAAGAGTATACTTAACGTTAGGTATAGACCTAGTCTCGCTAGTCTATTCGCCTACGAAGTCCTCGATAGAAAGAAGTCTCCTATATTCTTTACTAATATAAGTAGTATACTACTCGTATAGATAGACGCTAAGCTTTACTACTACTTCCTAGAACTACGTAGTAATTACTACTAGTAAGGCGATATTCGTAAGATTAGTATCCCTATTAAGCTTAAGGCTTTCGCTATCTACGAGGAGGAATTCGACGTTATACTTATCTACCTTATCCTTAACTACTTTAAGCCTAATAGTCGCTATCTTATAATTAATTATCTCTAGATACTACTTATACTAGGAGGTTATCTTATAGTTTATTTCGACGCTCCTTTACCTAGTTAGTATATCTAGGATATACCTTATAATATAATCGGTACTAGCTAGTACTCGATTAGTCCTAATAGTAGGTAGGGTATATTAGAAATATAGACGATAGCTATAATATAATAGGAGGACGAAAGGATAATTATACTAGCTAGAGATAAGTATCCCTATCTTTAGACCGATTTACGCTAAATTATTATAGATAGTAGTAGTATACTAGACTAGTTCCTCTATACCTTCGACTTATTACTCTAAGGTAATACGAATAATCCTATTAACGAAATAGCTACTTATCCTAGTTATACTATCTCTAAGATTAATATAGCGTATTAGCTATAGAGGAATAATACAAGTACTAGAATCTAATAAGAGACTATTCCTACTAGTCTCGGAGGCTTACTAACTATCTACGATATTAATATTACGTAATAGAGTCTCGTCTAGGACGTTTTAACCGATCCTAACTATAGACGTCCTTCCTATTAGACTATAGTCTTTATACTTAGTTACTATATAGTCTATACTTAAGATAGTAAGGTAATAGCTTTCTCGATTACTAAGAGAGAGAGTTTAGGATTTGATTTCTTAACTCTATAGCTTAGAGTATATACTTCTCCTAAGCGCTATTTTATTATAAGAAGCCTTAGTCCTATTAAATTACGAGAACCCTTAGTATCTTCTTATAAAGAGAGGCTACCTAACCTCTATTATAAGAGGAATATAGAGCGAGGAGAGTAGAAGGGATACGAAAGAGATAGTAGCTAAGGAAGCTAGGGACGAGACTATTTAGCGATTTAGGTAGCTAGACGTATAGCGTATATTATGAGTAGAACGCCTTAAGATACTATATATAATAACTACTACTCTTATATTAATTAAGTATATATATAGAGTACGATATACTAAACGTTATTTCTACTACTAGATAGATATTAGAGTATCTAGAGTAAAGTTAAATCTAGCTAATTAGGTAAGGCTAAACTAGACTAAGCGAGCCTTAGCGCTAAGAGGCTAGTAATATTATATATAGATACTATACTAAAATTTTCTTACTAGATCCTATATCGTATCGGAAAACGCTATAGAATAGATATTATTTTATAGGGATTCGTATAGTAAATATATAAGTTATCTATTATAGGAAGCGACTAGGAGGGCTTAGTAGATAGGATCCTAAAGGAGGCTATATACCTATAATCTAGCGTATACTACTACGAGCGCCGACTAATATACCTATTCTATAATTAGCCCTCCTCGAGCTATTGCTACTACTATAGATAGAACTCCTATATATCTTCCTCTTCTAACCTACCTCTATATACTAGTAGATCTAGTAAGACTATCGCTAGACTAACGCTAAGATCCTTATAGCGACCCTAGCTCTCGACTAATTCCTTACTTAGATTTAGGAAGAAGTCTAGTACTAGTATAGGAATAAGTATATCTATATTTATCTATATAATATTAGCTTCGCTATAGGAAAGTAGAAGGGGGATTTTAATAGTAGTATAGACGATACTTTTAAAGGCTTTATATAGGCGAAAATTAAGAGACCGGATAGTAGTATATCTACTATAAGGATCGTACTCTTTACTATAGCTACTATATATCCTATTAGGAGATAGGAGTAGTATAGCTAGGACGTATAGTATCCTTAGGCTATCGTAGTTATATAGCTCCTATGTAAGTAAGAATACTACCTCCTTATCTACAACTATATAACTAAAGAAGGTAGTATTAGATCTAAGTCTACTAATATATTCCTACTCTATATATAATAGACTTTCCTTTAGGCCCTTAAGAAGAAGCGTAAGGTCTACGCTATCTACTTTAGGAACGTATATAGTAATAGCTAGCCGACGTACTATATTTAGCGTATATTAGGCCTATTCTACTCTAGTCGATATCTCTCTAATATACTACTCTAGATATATCGAATAGCTTATACTAAAGATATACTATAGAAGGACCTTAATAATAATCGATAGTTTAGCTTCTAGGAGATTCGAGGTTTTAATAGATATCTCTAAAAGACGAGAAGATAAGATAGACTATAAGTTAATAGAGTAACTATATAGTATACTAGTAGTAGATATAGTATAGCGTTTAATTAGAATAGGTAATTTAATATAATTAAAATATCTAAAGCCTTACCTCGAGGAATAGAGAAGCTAATTCGGAGCTATTTAGAGAATAATAATACGAAGATATTTAGACTTATAGGTCTATACGAAGAATCGTAATAGCCTAGTATAGTTAAATAGATCTATTATCCCTTTCGCTATAATAGAATACTACTATTAAGGATAGCGATTTATTAGTATTATATAAAAGGTAATAGTACGAAGTACTAGAAGCAAATCGCTTACTCGAATTAGCTTATCTCTATAAAAGACTAAGTAGTCGAAGTACCTCTAATAATACTCCTTAGTAAGGAAATTAAACTAGATCGCTTTAATAACGACTTATTATCTTTCTCTATAACTACTAGTACGAAATAAAATACTATTTCCTAAAGTGCCTAAGTAGTCTTCGAGGTCTTATTAGATATATTAGAGGCTTAGGATTAGATAGATATTATCTTACGTATCTACGTCTATAATATAATAGTTAAGAATAACTATATCCTCTATCTACTAGTTAGTTATACTATAGATATAACTTATTCTATCTACGTTAGCCTATTGTTTTCTAGCCGATATATTTGTCCTATAGTAATTATTATAGAATAGTAGACTACCTATAGCCTTACTCTTCCCTTATCGAAACTATATCTATAGCTTAAGGATTAGAGTACTACTATTATCCTATCTATCCTTCCTATCTACCCTATCCTCCCTATCTATCCTATTTATCCTATTTACTCTATTTACCCTATTTACCCTATTCTCTTCCTCTACAAATATAAGGTAGCTAAGTACCTATAGTAGTAGTAATCTCTAGATAAGTACTAGGAGGTTTTACTAGCTATACGTATTACTAATAGCTACCTAGGATACTACTACTTTACGTATACTCTACTAGAACTCTACTACGATAGGCGCCTCGCTATAGAGGATTCGCCGAAAGTTACGTATTAGCCTTATAAATATATTCTCTATAGTTATCGAGTTATCGAGATATATAATCTATAAGTAGAGGAATAGATCTAGGAACTATACTAGGAACTATAGCGTCTAGGTTAGCGCTACGTTCGCTACTGTCGTAGACGTTAGATCTAGCTAGATATATATATAGATATATATATTATAGATATTATATATATATATATAGTAGATATTATATATATATATATATAGTAGAGTATCTATATAGAGGAAGTATAGTAAGGGAATTATATTTATACTATGCCTAGTACTATTACGTAACCGGTATATTACATAATCGATATATTACGTAACTAGCTCGGTAGGTAATTAATTTATTACGTAATACTAACTTATCGATTAGTAACGCTAAGTAATACTATCTAATAAGATATTAATTAGCCTAAGCTAAGAATAGTTACGCTATCTTATTAGAATCTATAACTATCTTACTACTATCTCTAGACTACTTCGCTCCTTTAATAATCTCGTAACTAACTATAGATTTAGGATAAGGATATTTAGATTAGGATTAGGAAGATTCGGGATTAGGGATTTAGGATTAGAGGTTTAGATTAGGATTAGGAAGGATTTAGATTAAGAAGGATTAGGATATCGTTAGATTTATTCGATCTCGTAAGTACTCTAATTCTTCTACTAAACTTGTTTTAAACGTCTATTCCTTATAGGTCTATCTCTTTTAGAGAGAGTTTAGGATTAGGATTAGTCGAATCTAGTTAGGCTATCTATCGTTCGTTTATTACTTAACTATAGCGAAGATATATTATATCTATAGATATAGCTATAGCGAATAGGGATTATAGAAGGTTAAGTATTCGCTTAGATTATTAATCCTATATAGATAGATAGATATTTCATTTGCCTATTGTAGTGCCTTTCGGCCTATATAGGTCTATTTCTATATATTGTTTTAGGTAGGAAACTAACTTAGTTAGTAAAAACCTCCCTCCTATCCTATTTACAAGTGTTGTTCTTCCTCGTTTCTTTGCTTTCCTTCCTCTAGGGTATACTAGTGTTATAGTTGTTATCCTCTAACTACCTTACCTACTACCCTACCCTCCTTTCCCCCTCTTCTTCCCTCCTTCTTATCTACTCCTTAGTTTCCCTTCCTAGTGCAAATTGTTATACGAATCCCTATTTAATAATCTACCTTACTATCCTTTTTAGGTCTTCTTTGCTTTAGATTAGCTTATTATATTCCCTTTCTATTGCTTTTAGTCTCTAATTACTTCTACCTTCTAACTATTAGGGGTAGACTAGTAGTATATGCTTAGGGTTCTAACATTAGTAGCTATATTAGCAAGCTCTACTTTCGATTCCTAGGACGTTTCTTCTAAACAAGTAAGATCTAAGTCTAATGTATTCGGATCTAATTTAGATAGCTAGGCTTACTTCGGCCCTATTTAGGTCCTTATAGAGCTAGTAGTTATATTAACTAAATTTAATTAGTACCTTTAGGGTTCCTAGTCTAACTTATGTTTTGTTCTATTCCTACTCCTATAGGTATCTAGTAATTGATTCTACTAGGCTTTGTTTCTTTTCCTTTAGCTTGTCTTCCTTTAGCCTTGTATTTAGTCTTCGAAGCTCCTTCTCTAGTATTTCTCTTATTAGGACTCTATATTGCTCTAGGTCCTTAGCTTTCTAGGGAGTTATTTATAGTCTATCTAGCTTCCTAGTCCTAATGTACTAAGCTTTTATCTTGTCTAGTGCCTTTTAGATAGTCTATTAGGCTAGGTATTCTATTGTCTTT